>VONZ01001281.1:0-176922 GCA_012976165.1 Labeo catla | reverse complement strand
GAGAGAGAGAGAGAGAGAGAGCGAGAGAGAGAGAGAGAGAGAGAGAGCTAGAGCGACAAAGAGAAAGAGAGAGCGCGCACTTTTGTTGCATGATCTTTATTGATCTTCAAATATTTAGCACAGGCATCTTTTGGATTAAAACAAATTCGTAAATATGAAACAAAATTTATAGAGGCATTCACTATAAACATCATTTATTTTCAACCTTAAGCAGACACGTCTGTACGACGAAAGTGAAACTAGCAGTCTGTGTGAAATGCGCTAGGCTGTACTGTACTTGAGCGCGTTGCGCATGTTTTGCTGGCTTCATGAGTGTTTCAGCATTATTTGAGTCTCTTTAGATTATAGCCCAAATAGCAGCGTGTTTCAGATGAAACAAACGCGACTTATATTTCTGAAAATATCAGAGTTAGGAGATTCATAAGGAGTGGTTATGTGCATTATTACAACAAAACGCGTGATTACAGTACTGAGCCGCTGCAATGGAGCAGTTTAATGCTATTAAATTAAAGATGATGTATCATAGAGCAAAAAATAAAAAAATAAAAAATTGAGCAGTGAAAAATGTCTGATACTGTGAGAAAAGGTATCTGAATAAATTTTGGTTTGACTGTATCTATTTGATAAATGAAATTAACCAACTAATACATATTCTTTTAATTTCTGTACCCAACATTTTACAAATTTACTGGTAAATTTTAAAATATCGGTACTCGGAATCGGCAAGTACCAAAAATAAAAGTATCAGTATCAGGCGAGTACTGAAAAAAGTGGTATGGGTGCATCCCTACTTTTTTAAATCTAAACGGAGCACGTGAAATCACCGGCACACACAGCAAATTTAAAGAGAAATAAAAAAAAGGGAATTATTTTAATGCAAAACCGAAAAACCTCAATTCACAAGCGCATATTGAACCGTGGATGTCATACCTAACAGTTCGATAATATAGTGAGTATTGTGACATCCCTAGTGCGCACCAACGTTTGCATGACAATGTTCACACTTACTCAAATGAACCACACTAACAGAGCAATCACATCAAAGTTTGTTTTAATCAAACCAAACATGACAAGTGTGAACACACCCTTAATTATGAACACACTGGTTTGTAATGCAAACAGTTTTACTGTTTGCAGCACGTTGTTGTTGTTCTCCTTATTAACCTATTGGGTTACTTCCGCGTTTAGGAATAAGGTGGATAAGTGTGATATTATGAGAAATTTAATGATCTTCTCAAGTACATTTGTTAGACATTTCACCCACTTGTAATAGAAAAACAGTATAAACTTATTAATAATAATATTAGTTATAAATATACAGGTATTATTATACATGCAATTAGCAATTAACAAAAAAATATTAGTTGTTTTTAATTTTTGGTTTGCTAATTGCCATTTTTCTGGGTACAAAATTTGTTTACTTTGTTATGATACATCTGGAAAAATGTGTTCATTGTTGTGAATACTCATATACCTTATAACTACCATCTCAAAGTAGAGTACACAGACAGCAGTGAGTAGAGAACACACACCTAGAGCAGTGGTCAGCCATTTTTGCTACGGGGCCCGTGGGAGTTACGTGCCTTGCTCAAGGACACCTCAGTTATGGGTAGTGAGGGTGGAAGAGAGCACTGTTCATTCACTCACCTACATTTCCTGCCAGTACTGAGACTTAAACCAGTGACATTCAGATTACAAGTCTGTCTTTCTAACCATTAGGTCACAACTAGATCATTAACTTAGCCAGAATGTCTAATAATGTCAAATGTTTTTTAAAGAAAAGGTACATAAATGAAAGTCTATTACGGACTTTTAAAATCATCTTTTATCTTATTATTTTTTTAACCTCCAGATGCACCAGATGATTACTTAAGATTTGAAGGACTGCTCTTTATCTGCTGTGTCTGTCATGTCTGGTGCAGAATCATGGACCTTTATTTGTATATTTTGATTTATCATTACACTTATCATTACACTTTTATGTAGCTAGGATTCAGGATTAAAGGAGAAGTTCACTTCTAGAAAAAAATTAATTATAGATAATTTACTTACCCCCTTGCCATCCAAGAGGTTCATGTCATTCTTTCTTTAGTCGATAAGAAATTATGTTTCTTGAGGAAAACATTTCAGGGATTATCTTCATACAGTGGACTTCAATGGTGCCCCCAAGTTTGAACTTTGAACCAAAATGCAGCTTTAAATGGTTCTAAACCCAGAAGACGAAGAAGGGTCTTATCTAGCGAAACGGTTTATTATTTTTTAAACAAATTGACCATTTATTCACTTTTTAACTTCAAATGCTCATCTTGTCTCGTCTCTGTGATGCACATACATAGTCTGTGTAATCCAGGTCAATACAGTTAGGATATGCCACAAAATTCCCATCTTGTTTTATTCTTAAACATTAAAATCATCCTGCATTGCTGTTTTCCCCCTTTTTTTCTGTAAAGAACGTTTGATCTTCTTTGCATGTTCACTTTTTAAACACTGGGTTGGTGCTTCTGCAGTGATGTAGGATGATTTTGATGTTGGGGAAGAAAATGGGATTGTGAGAGTTTTTCAACATACCCTAACTGTATTGACCGTATTGAACCAGGAAAAAAAACTGAGTTCACGCAGACTTAGACAAGACAAGCATTTGAGGTTAAAAAGTATATAAATTGTCAATTTGTTACAAAAATGACTAATTGTTTTGCTAAATAAAACTCTTCTTCCTCGGCTGGAATCGTTTAGAGCAGGGGTCACCATATCCGGTCCTGGAGGGCCGGTGTCCCTGCAGAGTTTAGCTCCAACCCTAATCAAACACACCTGAACCAGCTAATCAAGGTCTTACTAGGTATACTTGAAACTTCCAGGCAGGTGTGTTGAGGAAAGTTGAAGGTAAACTCTGCGGGACACCGGCCATCCAGGAGCCCTGGTTTAGAGACATTTAAAGCTGCATTTTGAAAGTTCACCATTGGGGGCACCATTGAAGTCCACTATATAAAGATAATTCCATTTTTTTCCTCAAAAAACATAATTTCTTACCAACTGAGGAAAGAAAGACATGAACATCTGGGATGACAAGGGGGTGAGTAAATGTTAATAAAATAATTTAATAAAATTTTAGTTCTGGAAGTGAACTTCTTCTTTAAAATACAATGTAATGTTTGTCCACATATATTATCAGAGCTAGTTAAATATGGGAAAATATTGTGAAAATACAAGCTAAAATAGGTTTTTAAAAAAAGGTAAAATCATGACCTTATCATGATACTAACCCTAACTTGTAGGATAAAAATGCAATTTTTAGTTTTTCAGTTAAGAACTGTTTGTGAGGAATCTGGTTACATTAATTTACATTTATGAATAATGAAAGTTTTAGAATCAATAGTCATTTTAAACAGTGTAAATCTTGTAGATGTTTTGTATTTCTTCAGTTCAGAATATTTAATTCAACTTCTTTGATCAACTTCTGATCAAATTGTTCTGTTAAAGGAGAAGTCCACTTCCAAAACAAAGATTCACATATAATGTACTCACCCCCTTGTCATCCAAGATGTTCAAGTCTTTCTTTCTTCAGTCATAAAGAAATTGTTTTTTGAGGAAAACATTTCAGCATTTTTCTTCATATAATGGACTGGTATGGTGCCACAATTTTGAACTTCCAAAATGCAGTTTAAATGCGGCTTCAAACGATCCGAAATGCAGTTATAAATGATCCCATCCAAGGAAGAAGGGTTTAAATACTTTTTAATCTCAAATGCTCGTCTTGCCTCACTCTCGTTGAACTCTGTGTATTCTGGCTCAACTCCAAATATTTTCTCCCTCAACTTCTAAAATCATTTCAAAATCATCCTACATTGCTGCAGAAGTACTGACCCAGTCTTTGCAAAGTAAACATGCAAAGAAGATCAAACACCCTTAACAAAAAGGTAAAAAACAGCGATATAGGACAATTTTGAAGTTGAGGGAGAACATGAGATGGGAATTTTTCGACATACCCTAACTTTCATAAACCAGAAAAAAACAGTCCAGGCAGAGTAAGTCAGGATGAGGGTTTGATATTAAAAAGTATATAAATTGTATTATTTTTTATGAAAATAAGCGATCGTTGTGCTAGATAAGACCCTTCTTTCTCGGCTGTGTTAGATCAGGTCCCCACACCAGACAATTAGGATCCAGCCCCGGACACCAGATCCCGTCAGAAAATATCAGTCTTTCCGGTAACAGAACAACTAGTCAGCAAGCTGTAGTTACCCCAACCCCGCTAACAGCAGGTTTCTGTCAGTTATGAAGTTGACCGATGGAAGCCAGAAAAGAGCAGAAGCAGGAGACAAAGTGATGATGGTAAAAGGTATAACAGAATTTACTGAACAGTTTTAGTTGCGTATGTCTCGATGTTCAGACTTCGTCTGGGAAGTACAGCTCAAAGAACAATGATATATCAAATGAATTCAACATCCCATAAACCTTGAATTTTCATAAACATCCCCGTTATCTATTTCTTAGACCAAACAATTCATGAAACCCCACAATCATGGAACTGAACAATAATGAAAATGCATAAGCAAGGAAAATAATAAGAAATATAAAATATAAAAACATATCAATAAATAATATATATGAATAAATGATAAATGCTTAAATAATCAAATAAATAATTAAATATGAATTATGTGAATGACTAATGATTGTAAAATGATTATAAATAATTATGTAAATAAATGATTATAAATAAAATTAAAATCAAACATAAAATTTGAACACAACACAATAATTAGCATGTAAGGATCTAAGGATCCTTCAGCTGGGATAGTTTACAACCACATTTGGGATCATTTGAAGCCACATTTAAACTGTATTTTGGAAGTTCAGAATCGGGGCACCAAATCAGGACATTATATGGAGAAAAATGCTGAAATGTTTTACTCAAAAAAACATAATTTCTTTAGGACTGAAGAAAGAAAGACATGAACATCTTGGATGACAAGGGGTGAGTACATTATATGTGAATCTTCGTTTTGGAAGTGGACTTTTCCTTGGTAAAGTATTTTAAATGTTGAAATGTATTTGAAATGCATTTCATTTAAAATGTATATAGTTTTTTTTCAAAAACTGAATGATTACATTTTCAGTTTTGTACAGTATACAGACTTTGTATTTTGTCTTTTAAAAATAAAACTTTTAATGTAACATCTTGAGCATGCTTCAACACTTGAATTTTTTTTTTTTTTTAAATAACCTTAAAATAAGAAGTGTTTCTCTGCAGAACCTTAAGTACTTTACTTTTTAGCACTTTATTGAATGCGTTTGATCATAATAATCTAGGAAAAAATCTGTAAAATGACAGTGTTACTCCTTGCAAAATTATGACAGACTGGTGATATTATTGAACACATAATGTGAAACATCCCAAAACATTGCTTTTGGTACCATATAATAGTCATAAATTGTTCAATCAGTTGTTGGTTGTTCTCTCTAGGTAAATGTTTAGAGATTTTTCTACATGTTCACATTGTAGCATCAACACCAGGAAGGTCTGACGTCAATCTGACGTTGGGTTCTGACATCAGTCCGATTTTCATTTTCAACCAAAATGCAACGTCTGTCCAATGTTGGAGATTGACGTCAATCTGACGTTGGGTTTTGATGTCAACCTGATTTTTATTTTCAACCAAAAAGCAACGTCTGTCCAACATTGGAGATTGACGTCAATCCGACGCTGGGATCTGACATCAACCGATTTTCATTTTCAACCAAAACGCAACATCTGTCCAGTGTTGGAGATTGACGTTAATCTGGTGTTGGGTTCTGACGTCAACCCGATTTTCATTTTCAACCAAAATACCACGTCTGTCCAACGTTGGAGATTGACGTCAATCTGGCGTTATACTGACGTCCTGTGCCTGCTGGGTAAGTCGCAGCTAACGTCTGTGTGGAACGCCAACCTTTTACAAACACAGCATTTACGGGATCTGCACTCAAAGCGATCGACGCGCCGGCGCCACCACGGAAGTTTTACCTCCCGCCAAACGAATGCGGGACCAGGGCTGAAACATGACGCGACCACGTTGTTAAGAAGTTACCTTGCTTTCCACTGACTACAGTAGAAGCGCTGCTGAACTAGTGCAACATTGTTCCAGCTGTGGTCGCGCTATGTAGCCGGGTTTTGACGGGTTTTCAAACATGAAGATAAGTCATTAATACAAGTAATTTAATGAACTGGAACACCCTACGATAGTAGTCTTCTTCCCACAGACTCCCATTGGCTTCTCTTGCTGCTTCTGTCACGTCCTAAAACCTTTACTGAATGTTTTTGAAGGTTTTCTGATTGATAAAAAAAAAAAATACTGTGTATGAACTGTTCTTGTCCTATATAAAATCACGCCCTGCCGTTTCTCTGAATTAACTTAAGTTCAACACATAACAAATGTATAAAATGTAAAAACATACAATCTGCTTAACAGCATTCCAGTTTTAAATTTATGTTCATGTATTTCAGCTATGTGGTCATGTCATGATGTATCAGACTTCAGTTGGTCAAACGGTTTCATGTGATACAAATTAGCACATTAGAGTTCACCAAATTTGAAATTTGGAACACAGCAAAATGTAAAACAATTTTGGACTAGCTTGCATTTCCTTTCTCCTGCATTCGCAGGCCTATGAATGTATTTCAGTGGACAGAAATGTGGCTGAAAATGTGAGGTGACAGTGAATAAATGGGAAAAAAAGAACTTAAGTTGCTCATTTGAAAAAGTAACTTGGATATTTTGTTTTAAATTAGTAAAAAGTAATGTGTTACTTTACTAATTACTTGGAAAAAAGTAATCTGATTACATAACTTGAGTTACTTGTAATGCCCCAAATATGCTCATAGAATTAAGCCATGCTGACTTTACAGAAATTATTGCAACACAGTGATGAGACACTTGAACACGTACTGATTTTGTTTGGACTCTTAATGACTCATTTTGATTAGGTAATATTGCTTAACTGTTATTACTTAACTTGCTCTTATGATTGTGCGGTTTCAAAGGATATTTGTAATTACGAGTAACATCACACAACAATGTTGTGAAGGCTGATAGAAGATTTTTAATACAATTTTAGGTATCAAACAATAGTTGGCATTAACTGGTTTTGGGTACCAGGCAAATTAAGATCTGGAGTTAACATTAACATTAAGACTTAATGTAACATTTTTGGTCAGGAAGATGTTGACATGGTCTACCACTATAAAATAAATGGTTGCCTAAAAACAGCAAATTAAACACATCTCTTACTGTATGGATCAGAGATGTCAAAATTACACACATCCTTCACACAATTAGTAGTACAGATACTCATGTTTTAAAATACTCTGGTAAAAGTAGAAGTACTGACTACACTTTTTTTTTTTTTTTTTTAACTTAAGTTAAAGTAATGGGCTCAAACATGTGCTTAAGTAAAAAGTACCCATTACTACTACCTGTTTTAGTGTCACGCTGGTAATTCGACCCCACATCATATTAACACATTATTACAAAATAACGAATTCTGAAACCATGGACAACCCTTTTTTTTTATTTATTCATTTTTATTTTTATTTTTATTATTATTATTATTATTTTGTATGGCCATCACATTTAAATAGATGCACCTTCACTTAAATTTTCTTTTTCAGTCTCTTCATTTTCCTCAGATATCTCTCTGCATCTCACTTTGTGTGTTAGCTTTTTTTTTAATACTAAAAAACTAATTTTCTTGTACCTGTCACTGTCACAGTTTACTGTTATGAGCAGAACTGTCTCCACCTTGTTGCAAAACAACCATCTCATTCTTTGCAGTAACAATTTTATTTAAGTTCAATTTAAAGTAGCACACTATGACCAGGTGTTGATGTTTTATCTTAAAAAGGCTTAAATACTATAGATGTAAGAAAACTTTATTTTCTAAATTGTCTAAATGTCAAAATTAGTACAATAATGATTACATCATGACAATATCATTACAGAAAAATCCTAATACTGAATTTGCTTTCGTTTCGTTTATAGTACTACTGCTGTAGTTTTGTCTTTGTTTACTCAGTTAAGCATTAAACCGCTGGCAACTCTTAGCAGCCTGTTTACAGATTAAACTGACCTGCACTTTAAGTCCTGAACATGTCAGTAAAGTTTTAGGTAACAGTTTCACATGTGCACAGCACGCAGTGTAGTTGCGTTTTGTGTGAAAACGTGGTGGAAAGATGCAAGATTTTAAAAGAGTGCTAAGGGATTAATACAAATGAATATATGAATGAATTATATGAATGTACCTCTGAAAGTTCTGACGGTTTTTAGAAAAGTTTCGATAGCATTTTGTTTTCATCTTTGCTCCCTATAATACTTGATTCTTTAACCGTAATGCTGCTTTATCCACGGAGGTTACAGGAAACACCTGCAATTCAGTTTTTCCGTCAGGGCCATCTAGTGTCAGAGAGTGAATTTACAGAGTTACATGTACATTCAGCCTGTGTGCAGTTTTTGTCTGGCCAAAAAATTGGACCGAATGTGCATGCCCTGCTGTAAATTTTGACTGGTTGATGAAAAACAAGCTTATGTGGGTTATATACATTTAAACAATCCAGATAGGTATCTAGAAATATTTATGAATCAGATAAAATACATATAAACATTTGTTAATCAAATATCATTTTGACTTAAACCTTTTCTTTATTTAATGGCTAAAATGTGAGGTTTACCATTTTATGAAACTGTAACAAAGTTTTATTTGAACATTTCGTATGAGATAAACTGTTGTCATTTAAAATCCAGACATCATAGGTAAAGTTATTGTTAAAAAAAAAAAAGTAATTTTATTTAATTTTTGTTGAATTTAAATACAAAAGTTGGTGAAATGTTTCATGTGTCAGTACTTTTTGAACATTTCCAGCACATTTTAACAATACCGTGATAATACTGATAACCGTGATAATTTATTTCACTATAATCGTGATAAGAAATTTTTTATATCGTTACATCCTTACTTACAATGATTACTCTGATAGAAACCGTTTGGCGGAGAGGCGAAGCGCGCACGAGCCGAATCGCGTTGCCAGTCAAGACTAACTAATCCATAATTTATTAGAGATTTGTTATCGAATGGTGATCCACCAACTGCTGATTAAAACTAAAGTAACGAGTCTGATTTGCAAATGTAAGAAGTAGAAAGTACAGATATTTGTGTGAAAATGTAAGGAGTAAAAGTAAAAAGTAGTGAGAAAAATAAATAGTGAAGTAAAGTACTAATATCAGAGTACAGTAATGAAGTATAGGAAGTATTGAGATACTTCCTATCTCTGGTATGGATCATCATATGAAAATCGCAGTTTAAACAGCATATAATAAAAGCAGGACTGAACGTACCTCTTCAATATGCATTCCATCGCCATTACAGTGTGTTGGACTGTTTATCTAAAGGAACCAAAGAAAGAAAGGTCAGTGGTTTTACCCTGCCGTACCTAAGTGCCTTTGTTCTTTCTCATAACAAATTAACTGGGGCTACAGTGGGCTACAGCGTGAAAACTATGAAGAACTAAGCAAAAGACACACAAGGAAGATGTTCTACCTCTGTATATACAGTATCTTAAATATCAATTGGCAACTGACAGTAAACTAAAAGACAAAAATAAAATGAGATTAAATGTCTAATCATGGCGGTACCCACCACTGAGGTTTTCTGAGGTACCTATAACTTTAGTGCATGATATTGCACAATGCCAAGATACGTTTCTTTCTCATGAGCTGCTCTAAAAGCTCTCATAAATGTCCAAATGTAAAGATGAGTTGAGTAGGCAGACTTCCTGTTCACACCACATTTTCTTGCTCAAAGCTTCAGTTGACATCCGCAAATTATGAAACAAGATGTAAACAGTAGATTGTGTTTTTTCTATTTTAACATATTTTAACACATTTTAACATATGATCATGTTAAAAAATTAAACCCTGAGAGTAGGGGTGGGCGATATGACCAAAATCTTATGTCACGATATAAGTAATTTTATTTCACAGTAACAATTTATATCACAATTTGTATTTGTATTTGACAATTTAAGGCCTATAAAGCGGCAAAAATAAATGCGCACACATATAGAGCGAAATGAGTCTGCTTTGGACGCTGATTGCATTTCAGTTGCTTAAAATCACTTGCTGTTAATCCGCAATGTTTAAAAACGCTTGCAGTTGACAAATTTCTACCATTTAATTATGTCTGCCGGTATATCGCTACCCCTAGTTGAGAGACGTTTTAAGTATTGTTGTATTCTTAGAGAACAATCGATCCAGGTACTGAACTATCTAAACCACATTGCACAAAAAGCCAAATCCATTGTTAATGATATCGCTCTTACCTGATGGATAGAGCGCGTGCATCAGCAGTTCAATAATCCCTGGTGATGTCCTAACAAGATCAGCCAAGTTCAGTCAATTTAGAGCTTGACAGAAGTTTCTTTCAGGTTCAGATAATAGGTTATAAAAATAAATCACTCTGAGTCTTATTTTAAGAGAGGTTTAAATGAATCACCATTTGAAATGGTTTCAGTTAAAACAATAACACACAAGCAATAAATTCAAAATAACAGCGAGAAAGTCTTCACCCGAGTTGTGGCGAGGAGGAAGATCAACAACTTCCTACATACACACACACACATATTACCCTCTGTGAGGAGGGCCACCAGTTTTGCCAGTCTAATCTTAGGCACAGGATATGTGTAATCTTCATCATATACATTGCATTTTAATAACTATTAGTGGTGAGAGCAGTGTTTTGAAGTCTTAATATTTACAAATCATTCACAACAGAATTTAATTCAAGATAAAAATCATTCAAAGCAAGTAATTCTCTCAGCAGTTTCATTATTCTCTTATTTATCTATTCTTGCTTTCTAATCAATCAAATCATTCCCCTCACAGCAAATTTGAAAGTGTTAAATTCACACTCTCAGTGTTAAAATTAATACTTTTTCCAATGTTTATCTAGGTCCACACCAAATGGCAATCTCCCGTTTTCACTACTGAAACCAGCACGGAAGTGACTTAAACTGCAATTCATCGACTGGCCACTAGAGACTGGCTGCAAAAGGGAGTCAAACCCATAGACCCCCCAACTTTACAGCAGAAGAAAACATGTTTGCAGCCTGGTACATAAAGTGGTTTTAGTCTAAATAGCTAATTTTGTCCTTCATGTCAACTGTGAATTTTTTTTATAGCACATCAGTTTAAATTATATTAAGCCTTAAAGTTAATAATTTAGGGCGTGGCCACTTGAGTGACAGGTGGATTTTTGTCACGGCTGTCACCACCATCGTGCTAGGTGGGCGTGGTTTTAGCAACCAGCTCCACCCACATCCCGCCTCTTTGCCCATTTTCGTTTATCTGGGAGTGACATGCAGTGACACGATTCCAAGATGGCGACAGCCAACTCCCGCCCACTAAGAGCTTCAAAAATGCTCTTCAGAAACCTACTCTTGACGTAATCTCACTACGTCCATATTTTTTACAGTCTATGGTCCACACTAAAGAGTTTAACACTTTAAATTGTGTTACTTTCTTAACACTTGCATAGAGTACACTATGGTATGTCAATAACTTAACACCAAGGGAGTTAATTCCATACTCTATATAGTGTTCATACTATGGAAGGCCGTTCCCGCTACTGTTGAGGAAAAAAAAAAAGGTAAGTCATAATTATGAGAAACTTTTGCATAATTATGACTTAGTATCTCATTATATAGAGAAACGTTCTCGTAATAATGAGATACTTTCTCATAATAATGACTTAGTATCTCTTAATAATGAGAAACTTTCTCATACTTAGTCTGGACATCTCATTTGCATATCAGATGCGTCTTCAGGGTTCATCATGTGGTCATGTTGAAAATTAAACTCTGGTTTTAATTTCATTCAGTATGTTTTGCACCGATTCTGACACATTCTAAAACACACTTCCTCAGCCAGCATCCATTATAAAACACTTGCAAATTATGAGTTTTGACGTCCGTGTGAATATTTTGAAATATGGTACTGCAAAAATATGACGTTATAGTGATCAGTGTGCCAAAAGCACACATACTTGGTTTGTTTGCGCATTAATAATTACAGACTTGTTCACCCAGCAATAAAAATTCAGTCATTACTCACCCTCATTTTGTTCCAAACCCAAGATTCACTCATCTTCAGAACACAAATTAAGATATTTTTGATGAAACCGAGAGCTTTCTGAGCCTGTAGAGACAGCAACACAACTACCACGTTCATGGGCCAGAAAGGTAGCAAGAACATAGTAAAAATAGTCTATGTGGTTTATCTGTTCATTTGTGTCTCCTCATATTTCGCCAGAACTCTACTATCTGCTTCAGTGACCTTGCGATTGTAGTAATGACTTTGGAAAAGTTGTGACCAAGGTCCGAAACTGAGAAGGAGCTGGTGAACCCCACATCCTATTGACATCTCAACACAGCTGTGCCAAATCTGCAGCTTTATTCTGATGAAGCAGCTGACCACCGGGCGCACCTTCACCTGTCTTTGCTGTCCATCATGTCCCTCATTGCTGCAGACTGAACGTGATCATGGATGGGAAAGAACCTGTACAGTACCCTGTGCAGCTCGTTTCAACAGCAAGCACTCCTGGCACTCTGTTTTCTGCAAGGTCTTAGACAGTGGTGGACGAAGTACACAAATCAAGTACTGGAGTAAAAGTACAGATACATATAATAAAATATTACTCCAGTGAATGTAAAATGTTACTCGAGTGAAGGTACAAAAGTACCCGATTTTTTTATGTACATAAGTAAAAAAGTAGGCTACTTAATTTAATTTTATATTAGAATTTATTTTATATAATCCTCCTGCTCAAAATACCTGGCATTTTCCCAAAATAACCACTATACGTAGTCAAAATACATTTTTGTTGTTGAGATGGACTATGTTGACAAGAGTGATGTAGTAATGTTCACTGTGAACCCAGCAAGCAATAGTCGTCATTTCACTCTCTTGGTTAACTATAGACCCAATATAATCTGTCTGTGTGTAACCCCCTTCTAGCCCTTCACTTATAACTCAAGTCTTTTTTAAAAAGCATAAACGTGCACTAGAATAGGCTAGGCTAATCAGTGATGATGTTTTTTGATAATGTTAGGCTGTTTTTCGCCTTATGCTGGAGCTGGTTTTGGGCAATGAAACTAAGTATGTAAATAATTAAATAAATTAGTATGATAATATCATGTATTGGCAATGACTTGTGCTAGTTTGGATGATTAGCTAGACGAGTTGCACCTGTGCCGAATTAGTTGTCTGATCGTGCTCCTCCCGATAACTTTGTTATCAAATATCATGCAGTGGGACAGCTAACCAATCACAACACATTACGTTTTTCAGAAGGCTGGCCTTCATTAAACCCGGAATTAATCAAGTAATTTGTGCCAGGCTGGGAGAAAGGTATTGTAATAATGTAAATTATGTAAAAAAATGCGTGTTTTGAACCACCAAGCATGAAAGCATATTCTAGTACACCCCCAAAACAAAATCAAGACTTTGTAAAAGAGCAAAATAGGACCCCTTTAAAAACAACACGGGTAGACACCAACACTTTAGGTGTGCATGGATGCTTATTCACATGACGAATTTAGTTACCTTTTAGTTCCCTCTCAAAATGCAGCCTTTTGTTTCAGTTGTTTGTAAGTGAATATTTACTTCAGCACTGTTTGTTCTCTGAGTTGCATTCGTGAGTATCTGAAAAATATACTGGGAAAAATCAGTTTTCAGATTCTTTTTTTAAACTTTCTACTCTTTTTCCTTCCCATCTATACTCTCCACTTCTCCTTTCTGTCTCTTGTAAATCTATACTCTCCACTTCTCCTTTCTGTCTCTTGTAAATCACCATTTAACACTATCCTCTTATAACCAGTTGAAGAAAGTTCTTACAGTTTGTACTTTGCTCCTGTTTCAGTTCATAAAAGCATATCTGCAGTATGGCTAAACGTGTAATGTAGGTTCGGTCAGTAACAATTTGTGTGTGACCACACATCACTGAATTCAGTGATGAACTGCCATTAACTGAAAATTGAGTGTTTACTGTTGTCCTTTTGCATTATTGACACACTAATTTCCTCTTTAATACTGTAAAGCTGCTTTGACACAATCTGTATAAATAAATAAATAAGTGACTTGACTTGACTTTAAATTACTTTTTTCCACATCAGTCTACAATGACAAAGCACAAAACAGGTTTGTAACAACTTTCCAAATTTATTAGAAATAAAAACTGAAATGATTCAATTGCATAAGTATTCATGTTTTTCTGGGACACTTGAAATTTAGCTTAGAGGCATTTATGTATCACTTGTAGATGTTACTACATTTCGACTGAAGTTAAACTGCAGCAAATTCATTTGAATGAGTATGATTTGGAAAGGCACACACCTCTCAATAGAAGGTCTAACATCTGAAATTGCATATCAGGCCAAAAACCAAGCCCTAACCCTGGTGAAAAAACCAGCATATGCTGGTAGCTAT
This sequence comes from Labeo catla, assembly GCA_012976165.1. Lineage (NCBI taxonomy): Eukaryota > Metazoa > Chordata > Actinopteri > Cypriniformes > Cyprinidae > Labeo > Labeo catla. The sequence goes on along the minus strand of VONZ01001281.1, from coordinate 162,409 downwards.
GTTTTGATGCCGGGATGCTGGTTAGGTATGTTTTGGTGTTGGTTTAAGCTGGTCCTTTGCTGGTTTATGCTGGTCCTTGACCAGCAACATGACCAGCATAAACCAGCTAAGGACCAGCTTAAACCAGCATCAAAACATACCTACCAGCATATGCTGTTTTTTCACCACGGAAGGTCAAAAGAACTGCCTGTAGAGCTCAGAAACAGGATTGTGTCAAGCCACAGATCTGAGGAAGAGTTCAGAAAAAAAATCTGCTGCATTGAAGGTTCACAGAAGCATGTAGCCTCCGTTATCCATAATGGAAGAAGTTTGAAACAACCAGGACTCTTCCTAGAGCTGGCCTCCTGGCCAAACTGAGAAATTGATGGAGACGGGTTTTGGTTAGACTGGTGACCAAGAAGCTGATGGTCACTCTAGAGCTCCATCATTATATATGCAGATGGGAGAAACCTACAGGAAGACAAACATCACTAAAAAACTCCACTGATCCAGTCTTTATGGTGGTGTGGCCAAACTCAATCCTCTCCTCAGTGAAGACACATGAAAACAAAATTAGAATTTGCAACAAAGCACCTAAAGAACTCTCAGACTGTTAGAAACAAGATTCTCTGCTCTGATGAACCTCAATTCTGAGCATCATGTTTAAAGGAAACCAAGCACTGCTCATCACCTGTAGAGTAGCATCCCAAAAGTAAAGTGTGCTGGTAGCAGCCTCATGCAGCAGCAGGGACTGAGGAACTTGTCAGAGTAGAAGGAAAGCTCAACACAGCAAAATATTGAGATAGCCTTAATGAAAACCCTGTCCAGAGCATTCAGAACCTCAGACTGGGCAGATGGTTCACCTTCCAACAGGATAATGAGTGGGCCAGCCAGGGCCTGAGATTGAACCCAATCAAAATTTCTGGAGAAACCTGAAAATGTGTGCCAGCCCCCTTCCAACCTGACAGAGCTTGTGAGGTGAAGAGATGAGGAGAAAAATGGCAGATAATTACCAAATGCAGATGTGTCGCATCCTACCCCAAAAAGACTTGAGGCTGTAAAGGTGCTTCAACTAAGTACTGTGTTAAGGGTATGAATACTTATGCAATTTACTTATTTCAGTTTTTTTATTTTTAACAAATGGATAAAGATTTGACAATTCTGTTTTTGCTTTGACATTATGGTGTATGGAATGCAGATTAAAAAAGTAACTGGAAGCGGTTTGACGCAAGACAGAAACATAAAATGTGAAATAAAATGAAGGGGTATGAATGCTTTAGCAATGCAAATGAAAAAATGAATCTTCATTTAAAAAAAATCCTCATTAAATAATTAAATGACCTAGTATTTTGGAATAACGTTATTGTTATTCATTATAAATGATGAGAAAAAACCTTCATGACTGTGTGTCAAAGTTAATTAGTCAAGAAATATTTCATGACATGTGTGATATATAATAATAGACCTTAAATGTACTGTTAATTTTTATTATATTTAAATATGTAAACATATCTAAAAACATACAATACATGAATTCACTCTACTACATTTATACGCACATAAATGTCATTGACCCATTTTATTATTCTGCAGTAATCGATTTTGATATTGTATCTCTTCAAGATATCACAGACTTTCCACTGTATTATACCCATTTATTCACAGAGTACATCCTTTAGCTCATTCCTGTTGCTTGTGTGCTGGTTTATCTGTTCAGTTTTGTCCCTTTACTTTTTGCCAAAAGTCTATGACCTTTTCTGGTGACCCTGCAATTGCTGTAATGAGTTTGGAAAGGATTTGACTTTCAGGATTATTCATATAGGTCTGAAACTGAGAAGGATCTGGAGGGTCAAAGGGTTTTACGCCCAACCGTTTCAGACAAGTGCCCACATACGCATGTTAAAGGGCTTAATGGCTTCAGAAACCTCAACTATTTTAGGGGGAAGATCATTGGAGAAAACATATCCCATTCCAAGCACATATGTAGGGTATCTCTGTTCAGGGTACAGCTCCTCTGGGACGTACCATTTTGAGTTTGTGTCTCTGATGACGGGCTGGTTCCACATCAAATATCCCGTGATGTAGTTCTCTCTGGGTGTGTTGGGAGCCAATAGGAGGCTCATCAAATTCTCCACGTTTATGTACATGTCAGAATCGACCTTCATACTATAATTCGCTTGAGGGCAACGAGTGGCCAACCAGTCAAAGATCACCATCGTCTTTATGGTCAAGTTGAAGTACGAGTCCACAAATTGCTCTGCAGTAAATCTCTGTGTTGTCGACTCTCTTCCTCCAGCTGCTGTTGAGCTTCTGGTCCTCCAGTCAAACCCACCATAAACAGAGTCAGCACTGTTTTTCCCTGGACTGAGCTTTCAGTCCCCCATGTGCTCCGGATGGCATTACAAGCATCAATCTGATGGGGGGCCACAGGAACCATAAAGACCAGGAACGGATTCTGCTTACATTTATCAGGTTCGTCTAAAAAGAAATGATAGTTCCTCGAATGAGCTACATATCTGTGAATTGAAATGTGTTGTGTCGTAATGGATGTAGTGGGTTTTCCTGTAGTGGTAGTTGTTGGAATAGTTTGTCGTTCAGTTAAAAAACTAACTTTTTTTTTGTCCTCAGACAGCACATTATATAATTTAGTTTGATTTACAATGTTATACCAGGTGAGAGACTGCGTGACTCGTATGCGAGATAAATAGTAAAAGTAAACATAAATAGACAATAATACTGTCAATATGACCAGCACAACAAATCCTGGTTTAACGTGACCCATAAAAACTTTCCTTTGAGCTGAACAGCACCTGGGGAAAAAAGAGAAACAGAAAGGTTAAACAACTACATAATCTGACTTGAACTTGTTTTTCCCTTAATGAGAATATGTATCAGAGGCGTTGCCTCCAAAAAAAAAAAAAATGTAGTACAAAAATAAAAAAGTGCTAATATTATTATAATATTAATATCACAATATCATAATCATAATATAATATTAAAAAGTGTATATTTCAGTTGTTTTTCTAAAGAAACATACATCTTGCAGATGTAAATGCAGACATCAAATAGACGTCTCCGACATGTACATGTGCTATCAGGGTTTTCAAGAAGTACACGTTTGTACCTTTCTGAAATGAGACAGCCTCTATGACGTATGTAGCCTTCGAATGCAGCTTCCGGAGGGTGCATCGTAATGAGACAGAGCTACTGTTGCGGAACACTAGTGTGTCGAAAACTCGAAACGTGTGTCGACACTAGGTGTCGATCTACCCATCCCTAGCTTTATTGTGACTGTATCTTTCTATGAATATGTTGGGACTGTTAAGTCGCGTTCGGCGTCGAGTGAATTGCTTAATATTGAGATATAATGTGTTTGTATTAGGAGACTTGATTGTGATCAAGTTGTGTGTTCTTTTGTGCTTTATGTAGAAATGGTTTATTCTTTTACAAAATCAGTGAAACCCTATTCACACACGATGTCTCCATTGTGCAGGTATGTTGCTAAATGTGTTGTTAAATGTTTGTTAAATTGTTTGATTCAAAATGAGTTGTTCAAGTTCTCCGCTAGGTGGGGATGTTTTCCTGTTACTGTGAGTTTAATTGTATTGCTCTGTATTTCATTGAGGATCTCCATTCATCTATTTGTGATTTTATAATTAATTGAAAGTGTGTATCAGCTATGTTCAATCTGTTAATATTTATAACTGAAACACTATACGATCACAAATTAATAAGAATTTAAGTGACAAATAAAAAAGAGATCTGTTTTAAAATAAACAGAGCATTGCTGTGGAAATGGTTTATTCTCTTACAAAATCAGTGAAACCCTATTCACACACGCTGTCTCCATTGTGCAGCTACACGAATATGGTAGAGAGGCCGCCCAGGCAAGACCGTCACACATGCCCTTTGTGGTTGATGAAAAACAAGCTTATGTGGGCTATATACATTTAAACAATTCAGATAGGTATCTAGAAATATTTATGAATCAGATCAAATACATATAAACATTTGTTAATCACATATCATTTTGACTTAACCCTTCTTTATTTAATGGCTAAAATGTGAGGTTTACCATTTTATGAAACTTATTTGAACATTTTGTATGATAAACTGTTGTCATTTAAAATGCAGACATCATAGGTAAAGTTATTGTTTTAGTGTTTATGCAAACAAAAATTAATTTTATTTAATTTTTGTTGAATTTAAATACAAAAGTTGGTGAAATATTTCATGTGTCAGTACTTTTTGAATCAGCACATTTTAACAATACCATGATAATACTGATAACGGTGATAATTTATTTCACTATAATCGTGCTAAGAAATTTTTATATCGTTACATCCCTACTTGCAATGATTACTCTGATAGAAACCGTTTGGCGGAGAGGCGAAGCGCGCACGAGCCGAATCGCGTTGCCAGTCAAGACTAACTAATCCATAATTTATTAGAGATTTGTTATCGAATGGTGATCCACCAATTGCTGATTAAAACTAAAGTAACGAGTCTGATTTGAAAATGTAAGAAGTAGAAAGTACAGATATTTGTGTGAAAATGTAAGGAGTAAAAGTAACAAGTAGTGAGAAAAATAAATAGTGAAGTAAAGTACTGATATCAGAGTACAGTAATGAAGTATTTGTACTTTGTTGCTTCCTATCTCTGGTATGGATCATCCTATGAAAATCACAGTTTAAACAGCATATAATAAAAGCAGGGCTGAACGTACCTCTTCCATATGCATTCCATTGCCATTACAGTGTGTTGGACTGTTTATCTAAAGGAACCAATGAAAGAAAGGTCAGTGGTTTTACCCTGCCGTACCTAAGTGCCTTTGTTCTTTCTCATAACAATTTAACTGGGGCTACAGTGGGCTACAGCGTGAAAACTATGAGGAAGTAAGCTAAAGACACACAAGGAAGATGTTCTACCTCTGTATATACAGTATCTTAAATATCAATTGGCAACTGACAGTAAACTAAAAGACAAAAATAAAATTAGATTAAATGTCTAATCATGGCGGTACCCACCACTGAGGTATTGCACAATACCAAGATACGTGTCTTTCTCATGAGCTGCTCTAAAAGCTCTCATAAATGTCAAAATGTAAAGATGAGTTAAGTAAGCACACCTCCTGTTCACACCGCATTTTCACGCTCAATGAAAATGCAGTGTGAACAGGAAGTCTGTCTACTTGGCAGACTTCCTGTTTACACTGCATTTTCTTGCTCAAAGCTTCAGTTGACATCCACAAGTAAAACAGTAGATTGTGGTTTTTTATTTTAACATATTTTAACACATATTTTAACATATGATCATGTTCAAAAAATAAACCTTTTATTAACAAAACGAATACAAATAGCTTATCAGCAAACACTGTAGAACCAAATAAGAAACGAATGTTCAAAAAAAAGAAAAAACGAAAAAAATATACGAAATAACCATAGATAACGGCAAAACAGGCTTTTTTTAAAAAAAAAAAAAAAACATTGCCAAACTCGTCTTGTCTGAAGGTAACATTGTGACAAACGGTCCAACGCAGATACACTGTAGCACGCGCAGGAAATTTAAATTTATTGCCGTTACATTTTAAAATGTCCTGTTTTTATTTGTTTCGTGTTTTATATTATTTGTCTATATATATATTCGTTATTTAATTTTAAAGCATTTGTTTTTGTTAAAACTAATTTTAAAATTGTAGTTATTTCAAAAGATGTATGTTTCCCACTATTTTAATTCCTGTGTAAATGCATTTATGCCGCTTCAGAACAGCATTAAAAAAACAGTCTGTGTAAATGCACATTTTCGTGGTTTTATGCCGCTTCAGATTCGGTTTCTGTGCCGCCTTTGCTGTGTAAAGATGCCAATATATCTTGTTTTGGAAGGAAGAAGAAATGGAAGAGATGCTTTGAAAGTGTAAGTATGATCCTAGTAACTGTGATAAGAGAGCACTGCTATTTACACATTCTCCCCGCGGTTTCACAGACAAGGCTTAAGGCCAGTCTCAGAATAAAATAACATGTTTAATAACATGACAAGGAGTCTTAACTGAAAATACCTTGTAATGACATATTTTAAAATATGCCAGTGCCATTTTCTTTTCTCAAGATACACACCAGTAAAGTTTTTAAGAAATTTTTATAAAAGCTATCTAAGTATCTTAATTTAACTAAGGCCTAATCCTGGCTTAAGCTAAGACCTGTCTGTGAAACCCTGTCTCTTTGTTCAAACATGGAAACCATGTCCAAGAACCAAACAATTTCCTTGTTCACACTTATGCCACCTTCACACCAAAGTTCAAGATCAGCTGTATGTCGTGGGTTAACTGAAACCTGTTCTGAGGATGATCACTTTGACTAGCACACTGTACAATTAAACGTAAACCCTAAAGTCTGATGCCCTTATAAAGACTGTAACTTTGTCACAATCTGTATTGTTAAAAGCACTATATAAATAAACAAAAAAAATACCATCTGTAAACTGGAAATTTTCTGAGAGCTGTACCACCTAACCACTCTATCTGACTGCTCCAGATTAATTTAGGCATTGACAGTGTTGCCATAGAAAAGCATAATTCCCAGTCCATTGACATGAACAGCTCAGAGTAGAACATCACAATGTTGTCCTCTCAGAATTAAAGTAATTATGACATGGTGTGAATGCAGCATATGACTTTGAGTATTTAACAACAGCATTGTCTAACTGACTTGACAATGTATTTGTCGTTCTGTTTCTTCCTCTGTTAGGAACCAGCTGACAAGACAGAAAAATTCCTCAGCGTTGATCAACAAAGTCCACAGCTCACCTCATCTAGAGTGGGAATCATCTTGGAAGAAAGCTGTTGCTCCATGAAAGAATGGATGAATTGACCAATCTCAGGCCTTCTATGTCCATTGTTTTCAGACTTATTTCCCTGCCTGCACCTGGACTATCCTAATTGTATGAAAAGCATTTTATATTTTATTTGGGAAAAGGTGAGCTGACACCTAAAATTCAGTATTGCCAATATTGTGAACTCAGAGTGGGGAAAAAACATATCGTTTTGATGCTGTTTGTTGCGATTAACAATAAGTTAATTTGTTGAACTAGTTTTTTTTCCCCCCATGTTTTATGGGGAAATGTTTTCAGTATATGAAAAAATTATGTTTTGTTGTGTTTTCAAATTAATATTTGTAATTGAATTGAATTAAAATAAAAGGGAAAATTGCATTAATGTTCCTTTATTTGTTTGCTTTTTTCTTAATTTTCTAGGTTAACAAATTGGAAGAATAAAACAACTGATATAGATTTAACTTGGAAATTAGTATATTTAACTTAAATATAATAGTTATAATTGCAAATGAAATGATGTTACTAAACATTTTAAGTTAAATAAACTTTACATTACTTTTTTACATTACCAGTTTACTCAAATTTTTTTAAGTAAATTTAACTTATCCGGGTTTAGAGTGTATATATCTTCATATTAAAGTTACAAATGTTTTTTAGTCAAGAGCACTGATAGATTTTCTCTATGTTTGATTAACATGAATATTAGAGGAATATTAGACTGCTGTCACTTTAGGAGCAACCCTGATCCAATATACTGTTACACATGCATTTTCTTTCTCAGCTGTTTGCTTTCACTTAAAAACTGAATTACTGTGATTATGAGGAAACTTGCAAAGACAGCCGTTTTGACACAAGTGTATGTATTTAACTATTTAAGGCCTATAAAGCGGCAAAAATAAATGCGCACACATATAACAAAACGAGTCCTCTTTGGACGCTGATTGCATTTCAGTTACTTAAAATCACATGTTGTTAATCCGCAATGTTTAAAAACGCTTGCAAACGATACGTTTTTGTGACCATGCAGCACAGAAATGTCACATGAGCGTGTAACCGCTATAGAGACGATAGTCCAGAATCTCTACCGGTTGACAAATTTCTACCAATTAATTATGTCTGCCGGTATATCGTTACCCCTAGCTTGCACAAAAAGCCAACTCCATTGTTAAAGAAATTGTTCTCACCTGATGGATAGAGTGCGTGGTCAGCAGTTCAATAATCCCTGGTGATGTCCTAACAAGATCAGTCAAATTCAGTCAATTTAGAGCTTGATAGAAGTTTCTTTCAGGTTCAGATAATAGGTTATAAAAGTGAATCACTCTGAGTCTTATTTTAAGAGATCTTCATCATATACATTGCATTTTAATAACTATTAGAGGTAAGAGCAGTAGTTTGAAGTCTTAATATTTCCAAATCATTCACAACAGAATTTAATTCAAGATAAAAATTCATTTTCATTCAAAGAAAGTAATTCCTTCAGCAGTTTCACTACCACCATATTTTTTTTTACAGTCTGTGGTCCACACTAAAGAGTTTAACACTTTAAATTGTGTTACTTTTTTAACACTTGCATAGAGTAAAAACAACACTCTAAGTGTTCAAACACTTCAAACTTCAAACGAATTCTTGTAATAATGAGAAACGTTCGTGTAATAATGAGATGCTTTCTCATAATAATGACTTAGTATCTCGTAATAGTGAGAAACGTTTTCATATTAATGACTAAAGGCGCGGTCACACTGAGCTTTTCGTTCCATTGACTTCCATTCATACATGCGAATGCGTTAGACCGGAAACGCAAGCCCGTGCGAAAAGTTTCGCATTTCGCTGCGTTGGAAAGTTCAAGTATGGTGAACTCTGACCTGCGAATTTGCATGACGTGAAAGCGAGTGACCAATAGAAGATCGAAACGTCATATCGTGACCTTTCTGTACAAAAAAAAGATGGAGGAATCGCTAATTCTAGCAGTTTCACACCATCCTATTTTATATAATACATCTCTAAAAGATTATAAAAATCAAATAAAAAGAGAAGCTGCTTGGTTCGCGGTGTCAGCGGAAACAGGAATAGATGGTACATTTGAACACCGAAATAAATAAATGAATGGAATTTATACGTACGTGTGTGTATTTAAATACATGTGCGTATACACTGCCATTCAAAAGTTTGAGATCTGTAAGAATTTACGTTTTTTAAACAATTTTCGAATGCTATTCGCAGCGGCATGCGAAAAAAATTCGCATGTTGAAAGTCTAGTGTGACCGCCCCTTTAGTCTGGACATCTCATTTGCATATTAGATGTGTCTTCAGGGTTCATCATGTGGTCATGCTGAAAATTAAACTCAGGGAGAAGTTTTAATTTCAATCAGTATGTTTTGCACTCAATCTGACACATTCTAAAACACACTTCTTCAGCCAGCATCCATTATAAAACACTTGCAAATTATGAATTTTGACGTCTATGTGAATATTTTGAAATATGTTACTGCAAAAACACGACGTTATAGCGATCAGTGTGCCAAAAGCACACATACTTGGATTGTGTTGCCGCTTCCTATCCGCCCAGGAACAGGGGATGAAATGTTCTCTACTCGGCTCATCATTTGTAAATAAAATCATTGTCCACCCACGTCTCTTACTTAGCTCATTTAATTAAAGAAAGGCGGGTTACAGTAAAACAGAATCATTGCTGGACGATGGTAAGAACCATGTACTCCCGCCACCTCTTCACCGACACACACAATCATGAGGTTTAAATGCCATATGACCTACACTAACTCCTCCCATCCCACACCGCCATCTAGTGGTTAAAAAATTACATTTAGCTCCTACACCCCAGCCCCATAATTGTAATATACATTTACAATTACACCTTATACACACATGAAAGGAGCTATAAAATGTCTTTATAAAAAATTCTGATTTTTTTTATAAGAAAAATATCCATATTTAAAACCTAAGTATCACTTTAATCTAGCTTGCGCTAACAGTTGTACACGGAACTTTATTCTTTGGGTGTGGCAGTACTGAAACACCGTCTAAGCTGTTCGCCAATTGCAACTTCACGAGTTCTAATCTGGTTGAGTAAACAGTAAGCATATTTTGGCGTGCTGTCCTGTGGGAGGGCTCTGAGCCCGGAATATGGCCCGAACCCAGAGAACTCCCCCCATCCCAAGTGGATAGATTAAGAGTGAGCAGCGTTGAAAAGTTTAGCCGAAGCGGGGAAGCGAGTGAGGTTTTGCTGCGGTGAGAACTGGGATGCGACCCAAGCTCGTTGATGTCTGCCGCTGCGACCCAACGCTCGAGGAGAGCCAGGTCTAGTGTGGGACTATGGTGATGTCGAACGAGGAGAGTTCGGGGCTTTGCTCGATCTATTGGCCGTCTTGGTGGCTGGAGTGGATTTAGGAGTGAGGTTGGCTAATCTGCAGGGTGAAAAAAAATTTGATACGAGGATGCCTGGGAAGAAACTGGAAGTCTCTCCGGTGGAGGCGACGTTAAGCCTCGGCGTTGTGGTGCATATACAGGTCCTTTTCAAAAAATTAGCATATTGTGATAAAGTTCATTATTTTCTGTAATGTACTGATAAACATTAGACTTTCATATATTTTAGATTCATTACACACAACTGAAGTAGTTTCAAGCCTTTTATTGTTTTAATATTGATGATTTTGGCATACAGCTCATGAAAACCCAAAATTCCTATCTCAAAAAATTAGCATATCATGAAAAGGTTCTCTAAACGAGCTATTAACCTAATCATCTGAATCAACTAATTAACTCTAAACACCTGCAAAAGATTCCTGAGGCTTTTAAAAACTCCCAGCCTGGTTCATTACTCAAAACCGCAATCATGGGTAAGACTGCCGACCTGACTGCTGTCCAGAAGGCCATCATTGACACCCTCAAGCAAGAGGGTAAGACACAGAAAGAAATTTCTGAACGAATAGGCTGTTCCCAGAGTGCTGTATCAAGGCACCTCAGTGGGAAGTCTGTGGGAAGGAAAAAGTGTGGCAGAAAACGCTGCACAACGAGAAGAGGTGACCGGACCCTGAGGAAGATTGTGGAGAAGGACCGATTCCAGACCTTGGGGGACCTGCGGAAGCAGTGGACTGAGTCTGGAGTAGAAACATCCAGAGCCACCGTGTACAAGCGTGTGCAGGAAATGGGCTACAGGTGCCGCATTCCCCAGGTCAAGCCACTTTTGAACCAGAAACAGCGGCAGAAGCGCCTGACCTGGGCTACAGAGAAGCAGCACTGGACTGTTGCTCAGTGGTCCAAAGTACTTTTTTCGGATGAAAGCAAATTTTGCATGTCATTCGGAAATCAAGGTGCCAGAGTCTGGAGGAAGACTGGGGAGAGGGAAATGCCAAAATGCCTGAAGTCCAGTGTCAAGTACCCACAGTCAGTGATGGTCTGGGGTGCCATGTCAGCTGCGGTCAATGCAGCTAGCTATCAGGAGATTTTGGAGCACTTCATGCTTCCATCTGCTGAAAAGCTTTATGGAGATGAAGATTTCATTTTTCAGCACGACCTGGCACCTGCTCACAGTGCCAAAACCACTGGTAAATGGTTTACTGACCATGGTATTACTGTGCTCAATTGGCCTGCCAACTCTCCTGACCTGAACCCCATAGAGAATCTGTGGGATATTGTGAAGAGAAAGTTGAGAGACGCAAGACCCAACACTCTGGATGAGCTTAAGGCCGCTATCGAAGCATCCTGGGCCTCCATAACACCTCAGCAGTGCCACAGGCTGATTGCCTCCATGCCACGCCGCATTGAAGCAGTCATTTCTGCAAAAGGATTCCCGACCAAGTATTGAGTGCATAACTGAACATAATTATTTGAAGGTTGACTTTTTTTGTATTAAAAACACTTTTCTTTTATTGGTCGGATGAAATATGCTAATTTTTTGAGATAGGAATTTTGGGTTTTCATGAGCTGTATGCCAAAATCATCAATATTAAAACAATAAAAGGCTTGAAACTACTTCAGTTGTGTGTAATGAATCTAAAATATATGAAAGTCTAATGTTTATCAGTACATTACAGAAAATAATGAACTTTATCACAATATGCTAATTTTTTGAAAAGGACCTGTATATGACTTGTGCTAGTTTGGATGATTAGCTAGACGAGTCGCACCTGTGCCAAATTAGTTGATTATCTGATTGTGCTCCTCCCGAGCTTTGATATCAAACGTCATGCAGTGGGACAACTAACCAATCACAACACATTACGTTTTTCAGAAGGCCGAAGGTTTTTAAACCCAGAATTAATCAAGCCATTTGTGCCAGGCTGGGAGAAAGGTATTGTGATAATGTAAATTATGTAAAAAAAAAAATATTATTTATTCACATGACGAATTAAGTTACCTTTTAGTTCCCTCTCAAAATGCAGCCTTTTGTTTTGCATTTGTGAGTATCTGAAAAATATACTGGCAAAAATCAGTTTTCAGATTCTTTTCTTAAACTTTCTACTCTCTTTCCTTCCCATCTATACTCTCCACTTCTCCTTTCTGTCTCTTGTAAATCTATACTCTCCACTTCTCCTTTCTGTCTCTTGTAAATCACCATTGACACTATCCTCTTATAACCAGTTGACGAAAGTTCTTACAGTTTGTACTTTGTTCCTGTTTCAGTTCATAAAAGCATATCTGCAGTATGGCTAAACGTGTAATGTAGGTTCGGTCAGTAACAATTTGTGTGTGACCACACATCACTGAATTCAGTGATGAACTGCCATTAACTGAAAATTGAGTGTTTACTGTTGTCCTTTTACATTATTGACACACTAATTTCCTCTTTAATACTGTAAAGCTGCTTTGACACAATCTGTATAAATAAATAAGTGACTTGACTTGACTTTAAATTACTTTTTTTCCCACATCAAGTCTACAATGACAAAGCACAAAACAGGTTTGTAACAACTTTCCAAATTTATTAGAAATAAAAACTGAAATGATTCAATTGCATAAGTATTCATGTTTTTCTGGGACACTTGAAATTTAGCTTAGAGGCATTTATGTATCACTTGTAGATGTTACTACATTTCGGCTGAAGTTAAACAGCAGCAAATTCATTTGAATGAGTATGATTTGGAAAGGCACACACCTCTCAATAAAAGGTCTAACAGCTGAAATTGCATATCAGGGCAAAAACCAAGCCCTAAGGTCAAAAGAACTGCCTGTAGAGCTCAGAAACAGGATTGTGTCAAGCCACAGATCTGGGGAAGAGTTCAGAAAAAAATCTGCTGCATTGAAGGTTCACAGAAGCATGTAGCCTCCGTTATCCATAATAGAAGAAGTTTGAAACAACCAGGACTCTTCCTAGAGCTGGCCTCCTGGCCAAACTGAGCAACCGATGGAGACGGGTTTTGGTTAGACTGGTGACCAAGATGCTGATGGTCACTCTAGAGCTCCATCATTATATATGCAGATGGGAGAAACCTACAGAAGGACAAACATCACTAAAACACTCCACTGATCCAGTCTTTATGGTGGTGTGGCCAAACTCAATCCTCTCCTCTGTGAAGACACATGAAAACAAACTTAGAATTTGCAACAAAGCACCTAAAGAACTCTCAGACTGTTAGAAACAAGACTCTCTGCTCTGATGAACCTCAATTCTGAGCATCATGTTTGAAGGAAACCAAACACTGCTCATCACCTGTAGAGTAGCATCCCAAAAGTAAAGTGTGCTGGTAGCAGCCTCATGCAGCAGCAGGGACTGAGGAACTTGTCAGAGTAGAAGAAAAGCTCAACACAGCAAAATATTGAGATAGCCTTAATGAAAACCCTGTCCAGAGCATTCAGAACCTCAGACTGGGCAGATGGTTCACCTTCCAACAGGATAAGTTAAGAGTTCTGGGCTTTGCTCGATCTATTGGTCGTCTTGGTGGCTGGATTGGATTTAGGAGTGAGGTTGGCTAATCTGCAGGGTGAAAAAATGTTTTGTACGGATCCGCTTTGTTTGTCATCTGCAAGAATGGTTTCTTCGAAATTAAACAGCGTATATTGTCCACTTTCTGAGCGGAGGATATATTGGCATGGATGAATGATACGAGGATGCCGGGAAAGAAGTTGGAAGTCTCGCTGGTGGAGGCGATGTTAAACCTCTGCGTTGTGGTGAGCGTGTGGCTAATCGAACGGAGCAATGGACTCAATGAAGCGTGGTGCTCGACGGCAGTTGCGACAGGGGATCTCGTGTAACGTTATGGGTCTCGTCGTTGTGCGGAAACGGTTGAGTCTGTGATATAATGGCCAAAGGAGCAAAACCGAATGCTGAAAAACAGTCGAATGATGGAGGTAAGTCGGCTGTGTGCATATATATGACTTGTGCTAGTTTGGATGATTAGCTAGAAGAGTTGCACCTGTGCTAAATTAGTTGATTATCTGATCGTGCTCCTCCCGAGCTTTGATATCAAACATCATGCAGTGGGACAACTAACCAATCACAACACATTATGTTTTTCAGAAGGCTGGCCTTCATTAAACCCGGAATTAATCGAGAGAAGAAGGAAAGCTCAACACAGCAAAATATTGAGATAGCCTTAATGAAAACCCTGTCCAGAGCATTCAGAACCTCAGACTGGGCAGATGGTTCACCTTCCAACAGGATAATGAGTGGGCCAGCCAGGGCCTGAGATTGAACCCAATCAAAATTTCTGGAGAAACCTGAAAATGTGTGCCAGCCCCCTTCCAACCTGACAGAGCTTGTGAGGTGAAGAGGTGAGGAGAAAAATGGCAGATAATTACCAAATGCAGATGTGTCGCATCCTACCCCAAAAAGACTTGAGGCTGTAAAGGTGCTTCAACTAAGTACTGTGTTAAGGGTATGAATACTTATGCAATTTACTTATTTCAGTTTTTTTATTTTTAACAAATGGATAAAGATTTGACAATTCTGTTTTTGCTTTGACATTATGGTGTATGGAATGCAGATTAAAAAAGTAACTGGAAGTGGTTTGACGCAAGACAGAAACATAAAATGTGAAATAAAATGAAGGGGTATGAATGCTTTCGCAATGCAAATGAAAAAATGAATCTTCATTTTAAAAAATCCTCATTAAATAATTAAATGACCTAGTATTTTGGAATAACGTTATTGTTATTCATTATAAATGATGAGAAAAAACCTTCATGACTGTGTGTCAAAGTTAATTAGTCAAGAAATATTTCATGACATGTGTGATATATAATAATAGACCTTAAATGTACTGTTAATTTTTATTATATTTAAATATGTAAACATATCTAAAAACATATAATACATGAGTTCACTCTACTACATTTATAGGCACATAAATGTCATTGACCCATTCTGCAGTAATCGATTTTGATATTGTATCTCTTCAAGATATCACAGACTTTCCACTGTATTATACAGCCGCTTTGTCACAATTCTGTTTTGTTAAAGACGGTATATAAATAAAGGTGACTTGACTGACTTGACTTATACCCATTTATTCACAGAGTACATGCTGGGTCTTAATTTAGCTCATTCCTGTTCCTTGTGTGCTGGTTTATCTGTTCAGTTTTGTCCCTTCACTTTTTGCCAAAAGTCTATGACCTTTTCTGGTGACCCTGCAATTGCTGTAATGAGTTTGGAAAGGATTTGACTTTCAGGATTATTCATAAAGGTCCGAAACTGAGAAGGATCTGGAGGGCCAAAGGGTTTTACGCCCAACCGTTTCAGACAAGTGCCCACATACGCATCCTCTATGTTAAAGGGCTTAATGGTTTCAGAAGCCTCAACTATTTTCGGGGGAAGATCATTGGAGAAAACATATCCCATTCCAAGCACATACGTAGGGTATCTCTGTTCAGGGTACAGCTCCTCTGGGACGTACCATTTTGAGTTTGTGTTTCTGATGACGGGCTGGTTCCACATCAAATATCCTGTGATGTAGTTCTCTCTGGGTGTGTTGGGAGCCAATAGGAGGCTCATCAAATTCTCCACGTTTATGTACATGTCAGAATCGACCTTCATACTATAATTCGCTTGAGGGCAACGAGTGGCCAACCAGTCAAAGATCACCATCGTCTTTATGGTCAAGTTGAAGTACGAGTCCACAAAGTTGCTCTGCAGTAAATCTCTGTGTTGTCGACTCTCTTCCTCCAGCTGCTGTTGAGCTTCTGGTCCTCCAGTTAAACCCACCATAAACAGAGTCAGCACTGTTTTTCCCTGGACTGAGCTTTCATTCCCCCATGTGCTCCGGATGGCGTTACGAGCATCAATCTGATGGGGGGCCACAGGAACCATAAAGACCAGGAACGGATTCTGCTTACATTTATCAGGTTCGTCTAATATGAAATGATAGTTCCTCGGATGAGCTACATATCTGTGAATTGAGATGTGTTGTGTCGTAATGGATGTAGTGGGTTTTCCTGTAGTGGTAGTTGTTGGAATAGTTTGTCGTTCAGTTAAAAAACTAACATTTTGTTTGCCCTCAGACAGCACATTATATAATTTAGTTTGATTTACAATGTTATACCAGGTGAGAGACTGCGTGACTCGCATGAGAGATAAATCGTAAAAGTAAGCATAAATAGACAATAATGCTGTCAATATGACCAGCACAACAAATCCTGGTTTAACGTGACCCTTAAAAACTTTCCTTCGAGCTGAACAGCACCTGGGGAAAAAAGAGAAACAGAAAGGTTAAAAGACTACAGGCGTTGCCTCCAAGGAGAAAAAAAAAAACGTAGTAGGTAAAAAGACTCCAGTGGTCTCCAAGGAGAAAAACAAATCGTAGTACAAAAATAAAAAAGCACTAATATTATCACAATATTCATATCATAATATCATAATATAATATTAAAAAGTGTATAATTCACTTGTTTTTCTAAAGAAACATATGTCTTGCAGATGTAAATGCTGACGTCAAATATGTGTGCTGTCAGGGTTTTCAAGAGGTACACTTTTGTACCTTATTTCCCTGATAGCACACGTACATCTCAGAGACGTCTTTTTTTGATGTCTGCATTTACATCTGCAAGATGTATTTTGCTCATCTGCAATGCCTCTATCGGACATTTCCTATCAGATGTCAAATAGTCGTCTATTAGACGTCTTTAAGATAATTTAGAATGTAGATAAAACTGACATCTTACAGACGTCTGCCAGATGTTTGTACACAGCAGATGCTTTCCAGACCAAGTGATCTTTAACAGACATCTTGCAGACATATGTGTGCTATCTGGGTTATTTTTCCCTAGGGGGTGCATTTTAGTATTTTTAAGGTATTAGTACTTTTTATTATTAATTTAAAAGAACACATTATTAGGTAAACTGTAAATATTAGTACCTTTCGTAAAGGTACCACCCCAGTGAAATATTTTGTATCTTTTATTTTTCTGCTAGTGTAGCTCATGGTGGAAAGTTACTTTTAAAAGTAATGCATTACAATATTGTTACTCCATGAACTCTAAAAACTGCTGGGTTAAAAACAACCCAGCGCTGGGTAAAATAGGGACAAACCCAGCGATTGGGTTCTTTTGACACAACATTTAACCTAACCACTGGGTCAAAACAACCCAGTTGTTGGGTTTGTCCATATTTTACCCAGTGCTGGGTTCTTTTTAACCCAGCAGTTTTTGGAGTGTAACTAACTGCATTACTTTTTATGGAAAGTAATGCATTACATTCACTCTAAAAAAAATGGCAGTTTTTTTAACCCAAATGTTGGGTTCAGCCTTTTGGGTCATCTCCCTGATAGCACACACACATCTGGGAGACGTCTAATTGATGTCTACATTTACATCTGGAAGACATATTTTTTTAGAGTGTTTGCTCATCCGCAATACGTCTATTGGACGTTTCTTATCAAATGTCAAATAGATGTCTATTAGATGTCTTTAAGATGTTTGTGATTTAGAATTTATGTAAAACTGACATCTTACAGACATCTTGCAGACGTACGTGTGGTATTTGGGTTATTGCGTTATTTTTTTAAATATTTTTACCCAGGTGCTGGGTAGCTTTTCTGTACTCTGAAAATGCTGGGTTATTATTATTTTTTTTTTTGTTTGTTTATTTATTTATTTTTTTTATTTTTTTTTTTTTTTACCCAAATGCTGGGTTCAGTCTGTTGGGTCAATTTATTAGGTTATTTTTTTTAAAAAAGTCACCTGTAAGTCACCTGCTGGGTCATTTTTCCTGTCAATACAAATGATGAACACCCTCACATACCTACCCAGCGCTGGGTCAGTATGCCAGTGTTGTGTAAACTGTGACAAACCGATTAAAGCTGGATAAATTTATCAGCTGTCATTCTGTGTGTCCTGAGAGAAAACTTCCTGGAATGTTTGTACTACATTGTATTCCTATCAAATTACTGTAGTCTCTCACATTTTTTGTTTAAATGTAAGTCGCAGCTAACGTCTGCTTGGAATGCCAACCTTTTACAAACACAGCATTTACGGGATCTACACTCAAAGCGGCGCCACCATGGAAGTTTTACTTCTTCTTCTTCTTCTTCTTCTTCTTCTTCTTCTTCTTCTTCTTCTTCTGTGTTTTAATTGGCGGTTGTGACATATGGTGTGCATTACCACCACCTTCCTGAAAGAATTGTGGATCCTGGACTATACTCTCTCTAAAAATAATAATACTAAAAAAATATATATATATATATATATATATATATATATATAATAATGCAGTTATATTCTCCTTAGTAGACCCGTTTCTCTTAGGAAAAAGAACAGATGACTATAACATGCTTCTTCAGACTGTCTCTGTAATAACACTCTAAGCCTTAAGGGTACTTGCTCAGCTTCAAGGCACCTAAGTAACTCCTGCCTCTCATACTGGTACTTATTACAGGATTCTATCACATGCTCTATTGTTTCTTGAGTATTGCAATCACTACACGTGCCATCACCATGTTTTTTCATTAAAAACAAAGTGCTGTTCAAACCTATATGGCCTAGCCTCATTCTAGAGATCACATCTTCTTCCTGTTTGTTCCTATGTAAGTTTCTGCACCCTCCCACATTCTTTTGAATGTTGTAAAAGTGTCTACCAGTTGGTTCACTGTCCCACAACTTCTGTCACTTTCCTCTCAGTTTATCCTTAACAATACTCTTAATTTCAGCCTTACTGTATTTAATTTCCATATCAATACTAGATCGCTCTGTAGCTTTCTTAGCATACTGATCTGCCAACTCATTCCCTGTAACTCCAATGTGAGCTGGAACCCACAAAAGTGTGACACTGATTCCTGACTTCTGCAGATTGCTTATTATTTGAGCTATGTCTAGTACAATATCCTGCCTTGACTGAGACTGTAGGTTCTTTATGCTACACAATGCTGAAGTTGAATCTGAGACTATAACTATATTACTTGGCCTAAGCCTATTACTCTCGCTCCATGAGAGAGCCAAAAAAATAGCAATCAGCTCTGCTGTATAAACAGCTAAGTTGTTATTTAGCCTTCTCATTACAGCTATTTTTAGTTTTGGGATGACAAATGCTACCCCCATTTGCTTGTCTTCTCTTTTTGATGCATCTGTAAATATAATAGATCTATCCCCATATGTCTCCTGTATATACCATTCAACATAAGATTTACTAAATTCTTCAATTTCCTCCTTTGCCTCCAGGAGGCCAAAATCAACTGAAGGCACCTCAAGGATCCACAAAGGAACTGCAGGGTAGGATACTGTGGGACACACAGCTAGTTGGTCTACTTCAACTTCACTCGCCTTTTCTTTAATGATCCATCCAAAACTTTTAACTTTTGTGTTTCCTCTCTCTTGACAGTTTGTCAATGGATTCAGTCCTATGTGACCCTCTTGATGCCCTTTAAGATTAGCCCAGTAGACCAGAGATATCTGATCTCGTCTGAGATGCAAAGGCATCTCTCCCAGTTCCACCTGTAAGGCTGCCACAGGAGTGGTTTTCATGGCTCCACTACATAGCCTCAATGCTTGATTCTGAATAATGTCTAATTTCTTCAGTACTGTTTTAGTAGCAGATCTATACACAATACACCCATAATCAAATATTGATTGTATTAAACCTATATAGATGGATTTCAAAGCAGGCCTATTTGCACCCCACTCTACACCTCGCAGACATCGCATTACATTCAACAATTTTTTACATTTCTCTATCATTTTTTGGATATGCATTACCCACGTTAATCGCTTGTCAAACCAAATACCAAGATACTTAAAATGGTCTGTCCTTTCCAACTCTTTGCTACAAATTGTGATCTTTAAGTCCTGACTTATAGTTTTCCTTGTGAAGAACATAACTTTAGTCTTCTCCACAGATATCCTAAAGCCCCACTCTAGAGCCCATTTTTGTACCATGTCTACTGCTTGCTGCATCTTATTTACAATATGGTTTATATTTCTTCCTTTTTTCCACATAGCTCCATCATCAGCAAATAATGCAACACCTATAGAGTTATCTATGTTCTTAAAAATGTCATTTATCATAACAATAAATAGTAATGGGCTTATTATGCTTCCTTGAGGGGTACCATTGTCAACCTCATACTCATTGCTAAAAACCCCATTAATACTAACTTTGATTTTCCTTCCTGATAGGAAACTTTTAATCCATCGCCACATTCTACCTCTTATTCCAAGCTGAGACAGTTTGGCCAACAACCCCTCCTTCCACATCATATCATATGCTTTCTCTAAGTCAAAGTATACTGCTATAACAGTTTCTTTATTGACTTGAGCCTTCCTTATTACATCCTCCAGGGCTACTAATGGGTCCATAGTACCTCTGCCTTTCCTAAAACCTGACTGATAGTTATGTATTAATCCTTTGGTTTCTAGATAATATGTAAGTCTATCATTAACCATTCTCTCAAGAGTTTTCCCCATTTGGGAGGTTAGCGCTATTGGCCTGTAACTACCAGGGCTTTTGGGGTCCTTCCCAGGTTTCCTTATTGGTGGAAGTTTACCTTCCGTAATGGATACTATCGCACCGGAATTGAACACCGGAAGCGCTTGCCGCAGCAGTGTATCGATTCTTCGGTTATGTATATTTTTCAGTATGCTGTATACAGCAAACACAAAACGTTTTTACAACTTTTCACAACGTTGTATTTTGGTTGCAATTAGGTAATGTTGTAGTACAACGTTTTAAAAACGTTTTTTTTAATAAAAAAAATGTAACTAAAATAAAACGTTTTATAAACGTTGTAAAAATACCAACCTGGAACGTTTTCTTTAAGTAGTCAAAAAACGTAAATATCACGTTCGTCTACTACGAAAATGAAACCAGACCAAACTACAACTTTCGGGGGACGTTTTATTCAGGTGTTAAAATAACGTAATATGCACGTTGGAGTAAAACGTTTTAAAAACGTCATGAAGTACCCAAAATACAACCTTGCAAAAACTACGTTCTTAAAAGTACTTGAAAAAGGTATTTAAAAGGATTTAAAAGTAATAGGTGAATCCTTACTTTCAGTTGTATTTGCTCGTTTAATAATATCACGTTCGTCTACCACGAAAATGAAACCAGACCAAACTACAACTTTCGGGGGACGTTTTATTCAGGTGTTAAAATAACGTAATATGCACGTTGGAATAAGACGTTTTAAAAACGTCATAAAAGTACCCAAAATACAACCTTGCAAAACTGTTCTGTTTGTGTAAAAATATCAGTAAAATAAGTGATATTTTAACATTAACTCGATTTAGTGACTGAGTACCAGATAGTCTGAGCAATATCAAAAGGACTTTGTGAATCCTTACTTTCAGTTGTCTTTGCTCATTTAATAATACCGTATATTCATATATCACGAGCTAACAGCTCAGTGTGTAAACCAGTCTATGGAAAGGGGGGAGAGCGGTATTAACACATGAACAGAAATGATTGGTTGGTTAAAAAATATTTATTTTTTACAAACGTCATGACAGTATGCAACCGGGCCAAAACTCCATTTGTACGTGATGTTTGTTTTTAATGTGTTTTGCTATAGATAGCCTACTTTTATTCTACACTCTGTTTACAATTTCTGGTATGTTTTTCGTTAGGTAGTTAAATAAGTAAATAAATAGAATTTCTAAAGCTATTATTATATTATATTATATTATATTATAACCTGTTATAAACTGACTTCAAAAATAGTTTTATATTCTCTGCTAATATGATTTTATATTCTCATTCCACTTACAGTTTGATTACCTACATTAGGCCTACACTATCCACTTACACAATACGTTATCAAGTTTCAGGACATTTTATCTGTCATTCTGACATCTGTACGCTGTAGTTCATGTATGTATTTATGTAAACGCTACATTTTAAACGGGCACGCGCTTTGAACATTCGAGTTGTATTTAAACTGGAGCGGAGAGAGAGTTACCATGGAAACGGGGAAGCAGCTTAACTGACAAGCGGCGAGTCTCCGTCTGTCACACTGATTTACGGTAAGTTTTGTCCCTAATAAGACAAAAATAATACATACAACTGTTCCTAAGACTTTCTTACATGTAATAGACACGTTTCTGTTGAATATTTACTTTATAGAAATGGTTTAGTGTCTTCGGGAAAAGTCCGTTAGCATCTCAACCGTCAGGCTAACTATAAGATGTAGGCTAACTGTAGAGTTTAGCTCTTATTTCATAAAGTTTTCGCTTTTAGTCACATATTATGTGTAGATGACAGTTTTTTTTTATAGTTTTGTAAACATTGCTGGCAATTTGTCAGTGGATGAACGGAAGTAAACTATTTAACCTAAATGTATGGGCTGTACTGTTAATCGGTGACGTCACTTACATGGAGCGTGAAAATTAGCTCAAATAATTTTAAACACGTTTTGATCACACTAAAAAGATATTGATAAAAATTGTACTGTGATTCTTACGTCAGTAAGTTATGTATTATGTAAGAAGGATTTGACTTCAAAACAAACTGTGATGTGATACTGTATGAGGATTACTAGATTGAAATATTCCTCATATTGTTCTTTTCTGCATTTCACCTATTTCACATATTCCAGTTTGTTTATTTCTAATCATGCTGACCTTGTATATTACATATTGTTGGCTCTGTGACAAATTGTTTGTTTCTAACATTAGATTCTTCCATGCTGATGGCAGTACTGCAGTAGAGTTGGAGCAGACCTCCTGTTGAAGAGCATCTCCAATGTGCTATGAACCATCTGACTAGAAAGTAAAACCTCAAACATACATTACCATTTATTACATTTTTTTAAAAGTATATATCAATTAAAAATACTTTTTTATCTTGTATGTCCTACAAGGCCATCTCGTTTAACTCTGCATTGAGGACACTTGGTATACAGCAACCTAAAGAGGGGCCCAACGTAATGAGAAAACAAGACACAGATAATAATAATAACAAAAAAAAAAAAAAGTACTGAGCACTGTGAATGTAAGAGACTCATTTTATATTTATAACAATCATTGTTGATGTTAAAATTGTATTTCAGGGCAGTTTATGAAGACAGATAAACAAGAGATGCTGTGTCAACCTGGACAGAAGTCAGTTTCAGATCCACCTTCCACACTAGATTTCTCATATGGATTGCTGTCTACTAGCATATTATTTGTTCTCCTCAGAATTTAGTGCATGCAGACATTACTCAGGAACATGAACACGAATATTGCAAGAATAGGGAATGTGCCGTATTTCAGATATGAATGTTAATTGCTCTTAAGAATTAAAAAAATTATTTTTACTGGGTTTTTTTTCCCCACACTGGATCTCACAAGTCAGAGTTGAAAACCCCTGGTTTAGATAATTCACTTCTTTACAACCTTGTTTCTTTTTGGGGTTGTACTGAATTCTGTGACCCACCAAATTTTGTGAACCTAGGCACTGCAGTGAGCTGATCTGACCTACTACTAAACCCAACCCTCTAGTCCTACCATTTTTTGCCATATTGATTACCATTTGTATAACCATAGTTAAAACTATGTTTTTGTAACAAAACCATTTTTAATTTGTGGTTACCATAAAATATTTTAAATGTTTCTAAACTACCCTTGGCACTAGAGTCATATAATTTGGTGGGTCACAGAATTCAGCAACTGAATGAATTAGCACTAAAAGAGTGGTTTTCATTGTCATTGTTTTGTCATTAAGACGAAGTCTCTTGCTGCCACCTAGTGGCATAACAATGTAACTTACAATTAAAGCACTGAATAATCGCTACCTACATACACTTTTCAAAATCTCAGGTATTCCAGTATTATAAAATATTATGAATTGAACAACAATAGCCATTATAAACTGTATGTATTATATATTATTTTAACAAGTTCTAAATTGGATGCCATATACCTGTAATTTGTGCTAATAAATCTCTAACAATATAATCATTAGTTTTAGTGCAAACGAGTAATAAGATTGCAGTGTGATTATTATTATTATAACTGCAATAAAATAATTTGTAACTAGCTGAAATTGAATACATTTTACAAATGAAATGTTGCTTTTTTTCTGTTAAAATATGCACTGAAATATTTGGACTTTGTACTCATATTCAAATTTGCCAGTCATTGCATAATTTTCATATGTTGTACTTTATTTGAAGCCATTTTGCTTTATTGGTGTATATTCACGCATTTGTCTTGTTTATTGGCTTATTTATTAATTTTTGTGAACTACCCATATCACATTACTTTTTATATTTTGTGAATAAATACGATGAGTGATATTTTTTGTGTAGTATAAATTAGTCGGCCTACATATGTTAACCTAGGCTTATAAAACCGACGAGGTCAGCAATGCTACAAGGTAAGGTGAAATGTAAATAAGTGCTTTTAATAGGATTAACAGTCAGATTTAACACTGTAAAGAAAACATTTTGATGGCAGCATGTGAAGTACCAGTTTGGACGTGGTAAGTACGTTATCAATACGTTTTTTCACAACGTTGCAAAAACGTTTTTACAACGTCTCCCTCCAACGTTTTAAAAACGTTATAAAAACGTTTTTGCAACGTTATGAAAAAACGTATTTATAACGTTTAAAAAACCCGACATTTGTATACGTCGAAAAAAACGTTATTACAACCTTTTTACAACGTGAAAAAAACGTTTTTACAACGTTGTTGTGTTTGCTGGGAATCACTAGTTAAATAAAAGCCTGTTAAAATGAGCATCTGCAGGATGATTTCAAAATCCGGACATTTTCAGAGACAAGCGAAGAAATATTCTGATGATTACTGTGCACAGAATTTTCCAAACGCAACGGAACTTTTAGTTTTAATCCTACATACCGATCTGAGAAACCCATGGCTCATAAACATGAGTGATTTCACCACACTGCGTCAGTGCTGCAGTGTGTGTGGGACCTGATGAATAAAATCAGAATCAACATATTTATTCATTTGTATGAAATTTTAGTCTTTATTCTGTCATTTTTCATTCACAGACATTGCACTGTATGTAATTCACGTTTATGCCAAAATTCTTAAATAATACTCAAATCACGCTGTCAACGCCTTATAAGATGAATTAGCTAAAATGCTCAACACTGTTATTTCTTTAAGGCAACGCCCGCTTATTCATTCATCTATTTTAATACCGCTCTTACGAAAATTAACCATGGTATGTGTAGTAAAACTATGGCAATACAAATGTAAATCAGTCCGCGGAAAAAATAAAAAATAACATGGTTACTGCATTTACTATAGTAAATCTATGGTTAATTTTATGGAGTTTATTTAAAATGTATTTTAATGTAAACAGGTATAAAATATGATAAGAAAAACATTGTTAATGAGAAGACGAAATTGGCTGCAGCAGGTTAAATTTATTTATTATTCAGAATGCACATTTGGAAGAGAAATATATTAATAGGAACATTTCAGCAGGTGATATGAGATTTAGGCGTAAACATCCTCAGTTTCGAAATGCATATTCCACGCGAACGTGCTCCCGCGTAATATTTTAGAAGGACCTTAATTCATCCCGTGACCACGCTGTTACAATGTTACCGTGCTTTCAGTTGTGGTCGCGCTATGTAGCCTATTTGACGGGTTGAAACCTGAACAAGACGCCACGAGGTAAAGCTGTTTTTGATTTAGCTTTTCAAACATGAAGATAAGTCATTAATACAAGTCGTGTAATGAACTGGAACACTCTACGATAGTAGTCTGCTTCCCACAGACTCCCATTGGCTTCTCTTGCTGCTTCTGTCACGTCCTAAAATCTTTACTGAATGTTTTTGAAGGTTTTCTGATTGACATAAAAATAAAAAATACTGTGTATGAACTGTTCTTGTCTTATATAAAACATATTTTAGAGTGCAGTTTTATTATTTAAAATGCAAAACCTTCAATAGGTTGACTGACCCAGCACATGCGTTCTGTCCAAATAACCCAGAAATAGTTGTTTTCAACCCAGCATTTTTTAGAGTGTACTCTTTTGTTACATTTTGTCATCTGGGTTGTGTTTGCTTATTTATTTCCTAATAACAAAAATCCCAAAAGTTATATTTTTGGCAAATGTGTATGGACCCTCTCACACCAAAAATGAAATTAATAAGCCTAAAGCCGCGGTCATGGCAGACTTTGAGTATGCGAAATTTCATCGTACGCTGTAACCGTTGTGATATGACATCACACTCTGCCGTTTCTTTTAATTAACTTAAATTCAACACATAACAAATGTATAAAATGTAAAACCATACAATCTACTCTACTTAACAGCATTCCAGTTTTAAATTTATGTTCATGTAATTCAGCTATGTGGTGCCATGCCATGATGTATCAGACTTCAATTGGTCAAACGGTTTCATGTGATACGAATTAGCACAAAAATATGAATTTTGGAACACAGCAAAATGTGAAACCTTGCACAAGCTTGCGTTTCCATTCTGCATTTGCATGCGTATGAATGTATTTCAGTGGACAGTGGCTGAAAATGTGAGGTGACAGTGAATAAATAGGAAAAAAATTACTTAAATTGCTCATTTGAAAAAGTAACTTGGATATTTTGTTTTAAATTAGTAAAAAGTAATGTGTTACTTTACTAATTACTTCATTTTTTAATTAATCTAGAATCATTCATCATTCATCTATATAATCCTTCAACCCATATTATTATACTTAATAGTTTACTGATATCCTTTTCTTTGCTCTTGCTTCCTTGCTCTTATGATTGTGCGGTTTCAAAGGATATTTGTCTTTACGAGTAACAGATAAGACGTTTGTCTTCAGTTCAAGGTTTTTAACATCACACAACGTTGTGAAGGCTGATAGAAGATTGTTAATACAATTTTAGGTATCAAACAATAGTTGGCGTTAACTGGTTTTGGGTACCAGGCAAAATAAGATCTGGATTTAACATTAACATTAAGACGTAACATTTTTGGTCAGTAAGATGCTGACACAACCTACCACTATAAAATAAACGGTTGCCTAAAAACAGCATATGAAAACGCATCTCTTAATGTATGGATCATCCTATGAAAATCACAGTTTAAACAGCATATAATAAAAGCAGGAATGAACGTACCTCTTCCATATGCATTCCATCGCCATTACAGTGTGTTGGACTGTTTATCTAAAGGAACCAGTGAAATAAAAGTCAGTGGTTTTACCCTGCCGTACCTAAGTTCCTTTGTTCTTTCTCATAACAATTTAACTAGGGGTGGGGCTACAGCCTGAAAACTAAGTGAAAGACACACAAGGAAGTTGTTCTACCTCTGTATACATATACAGTATCTTAAATATCAATTGGCAGCTGACAGTAAACTAAAAGGCAAAAATGAGCCTTTTAGCCCTTTAACATAGAACACGCATATGTGGACACTTGTCTGAAACGGTTGGGCGTAAATCCCTTTGGCCCTCCAGATCCTTCTCAGTTTCAGACCTATATGAATAATCCTGAAAGTCAAATCCTTTCCAAACTCATTACAGCAATTGCAGGGTCACCAGGAAAGGTCATAGACTTTTGGCAAAAAGTGAAGGGACAAACAGAAAACCAGCACACAAGGAACAGGAATGAGCTAAATTAAGACCCAGCACGTACTCTGTGAATAAATGGCATTCCATTTTAAGAGCAGAGTTTAAGAGCTGAACGCTCTACCTCCTTTAGTGAAGTTTGCTATCCTCATTCAACTGTATTGTCATATAAATCACGTTTATAGGCCCATAATTTTAAAAGAGTAAAGTCAACATGTTTGAAAATGGGCATGGTGTTAGTCAAGAGTGCTGGGAATAAGCCATATTGTGGTATAGTGAATGGTAAAATCGAAAAGAGTTTTTTTTTAAATTTATTTATTTAATTTTTTTTGAATATTTAGCTGCTTTTATATTATGTTTTATGGGCAACAACTGTTGAAATGTATTTTTGTAATTGTTTAAATGAAGTTTTTTTTCTTTCTTTTTTTTATTAAATTGATGCATTCATGCATTCAAAGTAGGGGTGGTGAACTGTAACAGGACTCGTTCGAAGTGTGAATAGATCCAAATGCAAGCTTTATTGTGCAGATCGTAGTCAGGACAGGCAAAGTCAATCTCCAATAAACGGTGATATGTAGGGCAAGACAAAAGCGTAATCCAAATAAACAGGCAGAAGGTAAAAATCGAAGAGAGAAGTCCAAAGCAAAAAAAACAAGGCAATGGAACAGGGCAAAAACTATGACTATGAAATAAAACAGTGACCGTGGAAATAACAAAAACAAAGCAATGAAACAGGGAAAACGCTTGGTAGAGTCCACACAAGCAAAACAATACTTCACAATACCTGTTTGGCATGGCCCTCCTTATATAGTCACCAAAGAGGCAGCAGAGGGAGCGGTAACAGACAGTCCATGGGTAAGGGCTCCCACTGCTGGCGTGGCGTTACATGAACTCTGTTCCTGGAGAGCCGCACCCCTGCAGAGTTCAGCTTCAACCCTAATAAAACTCACCCGAATTCAACCCTAATAAAACTCACCGGCCTGTAGCTAGTTCAGGTGTGTAAGGATTACACAATATTTTCTAGTTGTCTTCACACCTTTGTACTGATATCTTGTGTGCTACACTGTTGTACAAACATAAACACACCCACACAGATTTATTCTCACAGGCTTGCTATGTAACTACACACCAGAAGGGTTGCTGATAGAATACATTATAGATAAAATAAACCTCCAAAAACATAATCTAACACACATTCAATAATTTAAAATTTATTTTATAACTGCCCATTTTCTCTCATATATCAGTGTTATTTACATTTCAAAATAGTTTATTATTCTTTTCTGAGAACAGGCATATGAACTCATATGAAAATTAACCAGGCTTTTATTATAGTAAAAATACGGAAGCCCGTTTCTGCCACTGAATAAAAATAAAAAGGTAAATTGCAACTTTTTATCTCACAATTCCGAGAAATTAAGTCAGAATTGTGTAATATAAACTTGCAGTTGCGAGTTATAAAGTCAGAATTGTGAGATATAAACTTGCAACTCTGAGAAATATGCTTAAGTAGGTACTACATTTAAATATGAACGTACTACCCAACCGTTAAAAAGTACGTTCTATATAGTATGAATGTGGGTAGTATGAATGGAATTCGGACGTACTACATCCGCCATATAGATGTTGTCACGTGTCATGCGTCATCACAACAGCGCGAAAATTTAAAGAGACTGCTCCACTGCACGAACACCGGCACCGGCAATGTTCGGCGTTTTAACGTTGATTGGACAGACAGCTCAGAGAAGGCGTCGGTCAGCTGCTCGCAGATCACGCCTTCGTAGACAGCTTCTAGAGTATTTATCAAATAACGTTTCGATTTATAATGTTTAAACTTTCAATAAGTTATCCGTTTATTTAGATTGTGTTAAACAAGTGTAATTTAATCACAATAAACAACGTTTTTTCCTGAGGTATTTACACTTGAAATGAGCCACGTCTCCACTTTCCGCCATTTTTCGAATATAACGCCTCCTCTCCCGGAGCCTCGTGGGATAGGAGAGTGTCCATGGTATGCGTACTACAGAATTCGGGCGGAAGCAGTAGGTCATCCGGGTACTTCTCGCCTACTGAATTTCGAATACTATGAATTCGGACATACTACTCGCCTCGCATACTGTTTTTCGCGTACTATATAGTAGGGAAGTATGCGATTTCGGACGCAGCAATATAGACGTTTCTCCTGAATGCGGGAGTCACACCTGACTTTTAACCGGAAGGATGCTTTGCTTTTGCGGTCTCCGGTGTTTCTGGTCAAATTATGGTATCCACCTTGTTTTTCAATGCAGAAGTAAGCTGTTTTCTGGTAATGTTAGACGTCCGGTTCATAATCCGCCATAGGGAAATAACGAGAAGAATATCGAAGTGCTAAATGGTAAAACAGTTTGCACTATAATTAAGATAATACATTAAAATAATATGGTAAGACACACCAGTTTGCAATATTAAACAGCAAAACAAGCTTTTTGTGCAGCTAAAAATAGCTGAAAATGAGACCAGAAGCCAGACACAAAAAATGTACAAATGGCTGCACCCACTCTTATGGGAATAATAAGGTGGATATTCCGAACTGATAATCTAATGTTAAACCTATTAGTGATGGGTCGTTCTTGAACGATTCGTTCATTTTGAACAAATCTTTAATATGACTCGGGAAGAACGAGTCGTCTCGGGGAGTGATTCGTTTAGTCGCGCATGTGCAACATCCTATTAGCTTCTGTACTGGAATTAGTTCACCTGTTTCGAGTCTTCGGGTTTTTGAGTCATTCGTTCATCTTATGGGGCTGTCACGTGATGAACGAACGACTCGGACCCGAAGACTCAAGAGGTGAACTAATCAATTCTTTTTCCAGCTCACACTGCATTGGTTAAGCTTATGGGGATGTCACGTGATGAACGAACGACTCAAACCCGAAAACTTGTCAGATAAGAGGCGAGGTGAGCTAATCATAGACTAAACACCCAGGTAAAAAATGAATGAACAATCTTTTCTGTTTCTTTATAGTTTTGTCTTGTTTGTAGCATGATCAATGTTTCTGTAAGTAGTAGATGTGTTAGGGAAATAACACGTAACATTTTAATTATATTTTGCTAAAATGAACGAAATGACTCGAAAAAAGATTTGTTAATTTTGCTGAATGAGACTCAAATGTCCGAGTCAGTAAAATGATCCGTTAATGATAACTTCCCATCACTGAAACCTATTAAAATGTTTAAAGAAGCTGCCGACGTTAGCTACATTAAAAAGAGATCGACACTGTTTTAATGGGTTCCTATGGAGACCAGAGCAGAAAAGCACCCAATCAGAAGGTAGAATTTGTAATGGCGGCGCTCATTGTTTACTCACCAAAAAGGTCTATAAGAAGTATCTAATAGGTTATAAAGTTACACAAAGTTTATATTTCGCAATTCTGAGAAAGGCATAATGTTTTATAGCGAATGGTACTTTAAAAATGGAGTTTGTTGTTGTGTCATGACATTTTTAATAGTATTTACAGCTATACATTTAATATTTAGCTGCTTTTATATTTGGTTTCATGTGGAACAACTGTTGACATTTGTAATTGTCATTGTTTAAATCAAGATTTTTTTTGCATTCATGCATTCAAAGGAGTTAGCTAAGTCTAGTTGTCTTCACACCTCTGTACTGATTTCTTGTGTGCTACACTGTGGTAAATAATAAGAGGAACAGGAACCATAAACACACCTGCGCATATTTATTCTCACAGGCCTGCTATGTAACTAAACACCAGTTAGGTTGCTGATAGAATAAATAATAGATAAAATAAACTTCCAAAAACATTATCCAACACGCATTCAATATGAAAATTAGCCATGCTTTTATTAAAGTAAAAAGTATGGAAGCCCCTTTGAGTTATGAGTTATGAGTTATGTTATGAAGTTGAGTTATGAAGTCAAACTCAGAATTATCAGACAAACTTGCAATTCTGAGAAATAGTCAGAAAAAGTCAGAATTGTAAGATATAAATTCACATTTCTGACTTTTTTTTCTCAGAATTGTGTTTATATCTCCCAATTTTGACTTTTTTTTTTTCTCAGAATTACGACTATTTCTCAGAACTTTGTGTAACTTTATAACTTTGAATTTATACCTTTAAGAACACGCAATCTCAGAAGGTCAGAATTGTGAGATATAAACTCGCAATTCTGAGAACATATCACTCTTTCTTTCCCTTAAAATTGGACTTTGTAAAAAGTCAGAATTGTGAGTTTATACCTCACAATTTTGTGCTAAACCCTTTTTAATTTTTGTAAGAGAAAACCAACATTGTCATTTTTTTTTGTCAATCCTAAATCTGGGTTTTCTGTTTTACAATGGAAGGTATCTCAAACCCGAGAAAGAGGGGGAAGTCAAGCACATTTCTAAAAGAGAGATAACTTATCAAACTTTTTCCTGAGTTACTGATAAGTGTCACCCCGATGGATTCTAACTTCTGTTTGTATGCTCTCATGTTCCGGTCACCATATAAATTTATGTTAAAATAGGGTAAAAAGACTAAATTTAAAGACTGAAAGAAATTGTTTCAATATCATCTCCAAAAATGTGCACAGAGATAAGCTATGCTTTAATTTGGCTAGAAGCACCAGCTTTAACTGAGTCTGCATACTCGGAGTATGGAACTCAAATCAGCTGTTCTTAAACCATAAACTCTACCCACCTCAGGGTAATTCAGCTCAGAGTTCACATTTTAACTCAAGAGTTGGCCTCCTTATTGAAACAGTGCCCTGCTGTCCCGAGCCGGTGTTTTTATTGCATGCATTTAATTATTAACTAATGACTAACACATAACTAATCCGAACAAACAAACATGAAATCACTCATACATGGGGTAATGGTCAGTGAAAGCAGTTAGAGAGAGACAAGCAAATTAAGCTATGAAAGGAGTCAGTTAACCACCTGAGTGAAACCATCAGTGCTGTCTACAGCTGATACTAAACCTCTGTTTTGTTTAGTTAAATGTATGATACTTGCATTGCCTTTGTCATTGAACAAGTGTCCAAATGCAGTCTCAGGTGAAAGTCTTGATGGTTTGGAGCAGCGGTGGTTTTGGAATTGCAATCACGTTCTTCCGGGTCTGAAGAGTGATAAATTCCAAAGATGTTCTGACTCGATGGTGACTGGGAGTTCCTTCCCATGTGAAAAGTGAAGAACAACCAAGAGCTGAGAGGGACCCAGCTGAAATCCTGTGATCTTTGGGGAATAGAAAGACAAGACCGCAAGGCCTGGCGAAACTTCCAGACGAGTTCTAGCTCATCCTCCTCAACCTCTTAGGTTTTAAAAGAACCACTGACTCACTCATGTGAGACGAGTGAAGAAACTAAAAGAAAACACGCAGAAGAAGCAAGAAATGTCTGTTCAAGGACATTTCCATGAGGATGAATTCCAGGGTTGAACGAAGATGTGTTGCTCTTTGTGGTCGAGAGCCACAGCTCTATATGTTGGGGCCTGTCGGGCCCGCCAGGCATGCCCCGTGCTGGCTCAGGCTCCCCGTGGGTTCCTCCACACGGGAAGCAATCAGAAGATTTTGCAGAAGAACGAAGAGAGAAGAGGGAGGGCATTTAAGGTCTCTGGGGGGCTACACCTCCAGGAGGTCCGAGAGCCAATAGTGACTTTCACTTTTGGAGGGAAAGTTTACGACTCTTTGCCTCTGAGCATGGTATTTTGCTTATGTAATTCGATTGGGTGTTGATGCAAAAACTACTAAGGATTTTTAAGACACTAATATTTTGCAGAGGTATCAACATATAATATACACCATCATTTAGATCATCAAAATACAACTTCAAAGAGACCAAACATGGCATAGGTAAGTTATACTACACTAGAGATCTGTCATAACAAAGGCATACAACAGAATACAATAAAAACACCAAAAATTACAAGGCAGTAATAGTAGAACTATACACAATGACCTGGGGATATGTGTGATAGGATGGTCAAGGTTAAGTTTGTCTGTGAATGAATAGGAAAGAGTCCATTTCTATAGGCATTGTGTCTTTCCTATAGGCAAATGTGTGCTCTGTTTGCATTCCTTGAAACGGGGGGTGGGGGTTGTTGGTTTTAAATGTTGGTTTTATGTAACAAATAACTGTATGTCTGATTGGTCCAGATGCTACACAGTACAATTTAAATGACATGAGACAATGGCTGTTTTTAATGACTTTGTGTTGGAGTTTCACAAGCACAAATTCATACTAGTACGTCCACAGCATGAAGATAAGACCTTATGGTTTTTTGAACGAACCACCACTTGATTTAAAAATGATCTTCGCAGTCTACTTACATTTTATTACGACACTTGGTATTCTGCAAGATGCCTCAACAGTCTTTGGCTGTACATTGCAAGTTGCTCTAATCAAACATTTTATGATATTGTGCTTTTTTGTTTAACATACTCAAAGGTTTTCTGGTACAACACATTTTAAACTAAGAAATAAGGCTGCCAGCTGTGTCTCTAGGAACTTTTAATGTCTTGAAAATCTTCATGTAGCCTTAGACTTTCTAAAGTAGTACAATTATTTCTTCTCTATCCACAAGTTTCCGGGGGGCGCTACTGTGTAAAAGAACGTGGGTACAACTTCCGGTGAGGCGGCGGACATAGTATACCAATGGTATTTTGTGCTAATTAGCGAAGAGGCTAAGTGTTTTTTGGACCATTGTTTACTTTGTAAAGATGCACACCTTTATGAGAGATGTCATTACATTCTTATGGACAACATATGCTTTTCGAATTTGTGTTCCCACATCATTAGCAAGTTTGGATTGCTAAATCTTGAATGACTGTCAACTAGTGAAATGACATCAGAGTTTGTGTTAAAGGGCATGCCAGATGAAGCCTCGATTCGAGACTTGTTAACGTAGAAATACCTTTCGTAGAAGCCTCACTTTCTGTCCAGTCATGTGCGCGATTCACTTTGCGTGTCCTAATGTTCGACCCCCAGATCTTACTACATTTTAGTACATTTTCATTGGGACCTTTTTAATAATTACATTTTGAAATACCCAGTATGAAGAATACAAATTATTTTATTTTAAATTATATATTTGCCATATGTAACTGTACATTATTCTTCTATTACATCATACTGATATTCGTACTGGCATTTAATGGTATTGTTCAATAGGTAAATTAATTTATCACAGTCAGAAATTCAACAAACAAACACACACACACACGATTAGGCTTTTATTTGTGCATATAACGATCTATGGAAATTGTGATCCGACGGAGCTTTACAGGCTTTTGGCTGCTTTATTTTTTACTAACCACCAGATCGCGCTGTTTTCGACACTCTCGAAGCTTTAAATCTTTTCCCGAAACTATGGAGATAAAATAATGCCATAAAGATTTGCATGTGAAGAGTACGTGTTGTGCAAGTGTACATAAGACTGTAAGCGTAAATTAAATTTGCATGCGCAAGAGAAGCTTTGTAAAAGTGTAAATCGCGTTTCAAGCGTAAGAAAAAAACAGATTTGCAGCATTTTACTGTTACTCGTAAGTGTAATTCATGTATTGTGAAACTGCAGCTTCATGCTTTCACAAAATAAATAGGATCTGCATTCTTCCGACTTCCATTTCTCCGTGCTTACACTTTTGGCACGTTCTTTTCGCTAAAATACGGTCAAAAGCACTGCAAGCCTGTGAACAGTGATTTGCACATGAAAACAACAGTTTGCAAAACAGATTGACTGCGTAGGACCAATATGTATGTGAAAAAACAGACTGTTGCAAATGTCTAAATGACTTGTTGTGTATGTAGGACACAAAGTTGCCGAAATAATCCGATACGTACAGCTCCGTCTTTCTTTTTTCTGCGCTTACACTTTTGGCACGATTCTCTCACTCACTGAGTTTTGCAAGCGTGAGGGGGAGGGCGGGGCCACCACCTTTCTGTAGCCAATCAAATGAGACTCTCGCGGACTCCATTTACTCTTATCTGATTGGTTCAATAAACACATCACACGCCAAAACATTTATCTTAATTTAGTTCTCGCTGTCGCTCGCTTCCGGTGGAATGGTACTTTTAATGTACATGTACATTAAAATAAATAAATAAACAACAACTTAATTAAAACATGATACTTTATAAGTTGTGTACCATTAGACTAGACTATGTGTTCATCCTGAATTGTTAGCTGGTGTTAACATTATTGGATTGGTTTGGCTTTACATTGAAATGCATATATCATATAATATAGCCTAATATATAGCTGATGTTAAACATTACGTGACAATGCTCAACAATAGTATCAGAGTGCTATACTTTTGATAAAACCTTTTTACTATAACAATAAAGCTACATAAATCTGAATTTGACGATTTTCCAGACCATGTCTCTGTTTATTGTATTTAACACTCAATTGTAAAAAAAATTGTAAAATCCCCTTAAATTATAACATGTTAAAGTGAAAAAAATATGTTATATTCACAATATTGAACCAAATTTTAGTTAAAAAATTTGAGTCGTCCCTGATCAGTAGACAGGTGAAATTATGCATGTTATTATAAATGACAAATTATGCTGCTAGTGCAGATACTAGGCCATGTTTAACACTAGCACCGCTAGGGGTCGCTGTACACCTAAAAACCTCCAGCGGGTAAATTCTACCCAAGCACAACTACCGTTTTTATACGCCTAAAGAACATTTTATTTCAGTGTATTATGCCACTGTTTTCATAAAG
Organism: Labeo catla; assembly: GCA_012976165.1. Taxonomy (NCBI): domain Eukaryota; kingdom Metazoa; phylum Chordata; class Actinopteri; order Cypriniformes; family Cyprinidae; genus Labeo; species Labeo catla. Next base: position 125,986 of record VONZ01001281.1, on the reverse strand, counting down.
AAACATCTAAATATGAGATCACAGTCAGATGAGCCGTCAGATGCTGACTAATGGCATTTAGTGCTTCTACCTTCTTTTACTAATTTTGACTTTATTTTTGAATCTCAACTGCTAATTCAGTGAGTAAAAGGCGCTGCCTAGCAATCTAGTTACAATTAATACATAAGTAGCAAGATAATGACAGCACGAAAATATAGGCACAATATAAATGCCACGTTTTTTATCTTTTTTTTTTTTTTACCATTTTTAGAGGATTGTAAATTACACCATTTTAGTAAAAGTCAGTGACTGGGAGACTTTAATGTTTTATTCAAAGTCTGTTATGTAGGCTACATTTAAAAAACAGCCACGGGTAAAATATACCCCATGGCAGTTTTAGTATTAGGTATCATCAAAATTACAATATTACAGTAAACTATCATATATTGCCTGTTGAGGACGATGACGACACAGCTCGAATTTCAGAATGAACACACAGCCTGGTACACAACTTATATCGTGTTTTTATTTTGTTTTATTTTTAATGTATGTCTACATTAAAGGTACCATTCCACCGGAAGCGAGCGACAGCGAGAACTAAATGAAGATAAATGTTTTGGCGTGTGATGTGTTTATTGAACCAATCAGATAAGAGTAAATGGAGTCCGCGAGAGTCTCATTTGATTGGCTACAAAAAGGTGCTGGACCCGCCCTCCCCCTCACGCTTGCAAAACTCAGTGAGTGAGAGAATCGTGCCAAAAGTGTAAGCGCAGAAAAAAGAAAGACGGAGCTGTACGTATCGGATTATTTCGGCAACTTTGTGTCCTACATACACAACAAGTCATTTAGACATTTGCAACAGTCTGTTTTTTCACATACATATTGGTCCTACGCAGTCAATCTGTTTTGCAAACTGTTGTTTTCCTGTGCAAATCACTGTTCACAGGCTTGCAGTGCTTTTGACCGTATTTTAACGAAAAGAACGTGCCAAAAGTGTAAGCGCGGAGAAATGGAAGTCGGAAGAATGCAGATCCTATTTATTTTGCGAAAGCATGAAGCTGCAGTTTCACAACACATGAATTACACTTACGAGTAACAGTAAAATGCTGCAAATCGTTTTTTCTTACGCTTGAAACACGATTTACACTTTTACAAAGCTTCTCTTGCGCATGCAAATTTAATTTACGCTTACAGTCTTATGTACACTTGCACAACACGTACTCTTCACATGCAAATCTTTATGGCATTATTTTATCTCCATACGAAACAGTCAGAGGAAAGTCTCGGTGCTTCACGAGGCTTCATCTGCCCGTCACTCCTGTCAACTGTTGAATGAATGAGTGTCACGTCCCGCTTGTTTACTTTGAACCAGAAGACGCTCCCACTTTTGACGCAAGGCCTTAAGGGGCGTAGGAAACTTGTGGATAGCTTCTCTATGTTATAGCTTTTGTGAGAGCTCTGTTGACTTTGCCATAATCTAATAGAATTTCTAAAGGCTTGTGTTTTAACCCTTTCACTGGTGAGTTTAAAATATTCTATCTGACCCCCCAGAGTGAGTTTTTTTAGGCGACCGTTATTTTAGAACGTTCACTTTATTGTTTCCATGGCGACGCGTCATGATTGACACCGCAGCCACTATAGCGCTGTATGACAGACGTATCCCACTGCGCAATGTGACGTCGTAATGACGTCTTTTCCATGTCATTTCTGGACGTCCAATTTCCATCCATTGATGGGGTTGTTTTGTAACGCCAGACGACGTCTTTTTTCGACGTCTACCGCACGTCTAATGTTGACGTCGGTGGGACCTCCATGTAAGGGCTATTTATAGTCCAAAAGTGGTCGTTTGTGGACATCTTTTCAACATAAAATTTTGACTTAACACGTCATTTTTATACAACTTCTATGTAGTCCTATGTTTCAAGAGGGTGGATGACATGTTTTCTGTATCATGTATTCATTTTCCTGTACCTTTGTTTGGCTCAGCAGTTTGAACTGGAAATGCATTACACCTTTGTATGCTTATCACCTGCTGTTTACAATAAAACGTATAATGTTAATTTCATGAACGATTAAAGTGACTAAGAGACGGTAACATCAACCAACCTTGCATTATCTGTAAACCCCGTAGCTAGCACAAGTAACAAGCTAATGTAAGACGAAAAAATGTGTGCTGTGACCCTTGACCATTCGCAGCTTTATTGTAAGACAATAACGCCAAAGACTATACGTACACATGGCCATTGAAATAAATGCTGACCGAACTTAGCTTCAATTTCTAGGAAACGGGTTCACCAGTGATCTGAAGACCTGTGCCGTCCAGAACACTACAGCTCTGACTCGCGCCAAGCCGCCAAATGCCTCGTCTTGCCTCGGCCAATCAGAGTGGCGTTTATGATGATGTGCTCGTTTCAGCCAATCAGAGTGATGCTGACTGGTTTTTGCCTGGTTGAAATCCTCCTTGATCAAAGAACTTATATTGTTGCCTAGCTTGATAGAGAGCTGTCTGTCCTTGACTTTTTTGCAGCTGTTGGTTCTTTTAAAGATAGGAATAAGGTGGATAGGCTAGGCTACCATGATTTTTTTTAATATAAAATATATAAATTCATATAAATATAATTTATATATATATATATATATATATATATATAATACAATATAAAATAAAATAAATAAATAACTTGATTATAGGCTACTTTAAATAAAATAAAAACTGTTAAAGGAAAACAGGAAAATGTAAAAAACAAACAAACAAACAAACAAACAAAAAACATATGGGCTACCAAATAAATAAATAGTAATACAGATAATAAATCTTGTTTGTTTATAAATAATCTGTATTCATATATATAATCATGTTGATAGGCTCTATTTTGTAAAACACATTTACTGCAACTGCCATAGACGTCCATAGATCAAATGTTGAACGTCAAAATGACGTCCAAGTTGGGTAATGGATAGACGTCCAAATAGTGGACCTAGTTTGGACGTCGAATAGATGTTCAGAATTGGTCGGACCGACGGACCCAATATAGACATGATCTGCACGTCTATCCGACGTCCAATGTGTATATCACAACTGCCATAGACGTCCAAATGACGTCCAAAAAAAATAAGCCAGATTAGGTCAAATGTTGAACGTCAAAATGACGTCCAATTTGGGTCATGGTTGGACGTCCAAATAGTGGACCTAGTTTGGACGTCGAATAGATGTCCATAATTGGTCATGGACCGACGGACCCAATATAGACATGATCTGCACGTCTATCCGACGTCCAATGTTTAGTGGGATCGCTTTTATTTCGTTTTTCCTTTTTTATTCAAAATATTCACACACTTGCTTGCCATGTCTTCAACTATCTGATATTCCGATTCACGAATACGTGTAAGTGAGTGTATTTTGCCGTTTTAAAACCTTTATAAATGATCTGGATCGTGAACTATAACGTGAGATGGCCGCCGCCATGTTTGTTCGCGCTGCCGTTCAGAGACTCCTGTCAGCCGGATTTACAGCACGTAAATTCACCAGTTTCTCCCGAAATACATGCAAGTAAGTAGCTGGTGAAGTGGGAAAGGAATGGAGTGAATTATATCATTACTTACATTATGTGTATCTGATATGAATCAAACACGTCGGCAAATTATACTTGAAAGGATTGTCATTGCTGCTTCCATAGACATCCGTGTGTATTTTACAAACTCTAAATGTATTGTTTTACTAGTAATTATGTGTATTTAAATTCCTGAAACCTAAAATAAAGGTTAAGTCGTTGAAAACACTGCACAATTGTGATTATATGACAAGCGCAGCAAGCGTCTCTCTCTGGCTCAACGCCAGCCAACGCGCGAAAACATAGTTTGAATTTGGCAGTTGCGTGACGTCACCGAACGTTCTAAATCCCATATGTGGGACTGTACTCCCAGGGGCACAGAAAATAGAATCCCATATGTGGGACCGTACCGCTCAAAGGCTCAAAGGGTTAAGACAATTTTGTTCCCTACCATAAAAGTAAGTAACTTAAAACAGCAATGTTAAATAGGGGTTGAATAATTATGACACGGCTGTGTTACAGTGATGTGAAAAAGTTAGGACACCCTATTGAATTCCATGGTTTTCTGTATCAGGACATCATTTAAAAAAAAAAATAAAAAAAGGTGCTTGGCTGGTCTTATTTTGAAAATAAAACCTGAGATGAACAACAACACATGACAAATTGCACCGTGTCATTATTCACTGAACAAAAATAAAGCCAAAATAGAAAAGCCATGTGTGACAAAGTTAGGACACCCTTACTGTTAACACTGGAATTAAGAGGGTAAATAACAGTCAAGCACTGATAATTAAATACCTTTGATTAACTGATCATCAGCAAGTCTGAGCGCCTCTATAAAAGCATAAGCTTTGGCAGTTTGCTGGTCTGGAGCCTTCAGGTGTGTTAACACAATGCCAAGGAGGTAAGGCATCAGCAATCATCTTAGAGAAGCAATTGTTGCTGCCATCAATCTGAGAAGAGTAATACGGCCATTTCCAAACAATTTGGCTTTATTATTGTTAAATAAATAATGACACAGTGTGATATGACATGTGATGATGTTTACCTGAAGATTTATTTTCTAAATTTTAAGACCTGCCAAGGACCAGATAATTTTTTATTATGTCCCAATACAGAAAACCATGAAATTCAATAGGGTGTCCTAACTTTTTCACATGACTGTATTAAAAAATCCTGTAATTCAAAAACATTACATTATATAAATATGCCAGTAAACTGTTGAAGATGCAATTTTTATAAAGTGCTGGATCTTCAGAAAAGCTTGTATTTGTAAACTTCTGTAGTCTCTGAGGGATATTTTGATTCAACTGTATATTTCACAGAGTGTGTTGGGTCTTAATTTTCCTCGTTCATGCTGGTTTATCCGTTAATTTCTGTCTCTTTACATTTTGCCAGAACTCTATTATCTGCTTCGGTGACCTTGCGATTGTTGTAATGACTTTAGAAAGATCATGATGTTTAGAATCCTTCATATAGGTCCAAAACTGAGAAGGATCTGGACTGCGTGAGGGTTTTATGCCCAACCTTTTCAGACAAGTGCCCACATACGCATCCTCAATGTTAAATGGCTTCATGTGTTTGGAAGCCTCAACTATTTTTTTGGGAAGATCGTTGGAGAACACATATCCTACTCCCAGGACATACAGAGGGTATTTTGGTTCAGGGTACAGCTCCTCTGATACGTAATACTTTGATTTTTTGTTTCTAATGACATTCTGGTTCCACATCAAAAATCCTGTAATGTAGTTTTGTCTGGGTGTGTTGGGTGCCAGCAGGAGGGTCATCAGGTTCTCCACATTTATGTACATGTCAGAATCAACCTTCATAGCATAAGATGCTTGAGAGCAACGAGTGGCCAACCAGTCCATGATCATCACTGTCTTTATGGTCAAGTTGAAGTACGAGTCCACAAAGTTGCTCTGCAGTAAATCTCTGTGTTGTCGACTCTCTTCCTCTAGCTGCTGTTGAGCTTCGGATCCTCCAGGCAAACCCACCATAAACAGAGTCAGCACTGTTTTTCCCTGGACTGAGCTTTCATTCCCCCATGTGCTCCGGATGGCATTACGAGCATCAACCTGATGAGGAGCCACAGGAACAATGAAGGCCAGGAACGGATTCTGCTTACATTTATCAAGTTCGTCCAAGATGAAATGATAGTTGCTTGGATGAGCTACATGATGCTGCACTGAAACGTGTTCTTTTAGTACAGTAGTTGTTTGAATGATTTGTTGATCTGTTAAGAAACGCCAGGCAAATATTTTACCAGAAAAGGCCTCAGTCACATTATAGGACAGAGTCTGATTTACAAGATTAAACCAGGTCTGGCGTTTAAATGGCTTGATTGAGAAACAAGCGATGACAAACAATGATGTCAGTGCGAGCAGCAGAATGAATCCTCTTTTAATGTTACACTTTCTGTCTCTATCCTGAGCCAAACAACACCTGAGAAAGAGAGAAACAAAAGGATAATCAGACCTAATTATATTTCTGAAGATGTAAATGGTTTATCTGTTTTTCTAACCAGGGTTAAATGTAAAAGTAAACACCTTGAGACTCTAAAATGTGCTTTATTGCAGGAGTGCATTATAGAGCCAGATACATACAGTCAGTGACAACAACACTACCACAAATTTTCATAAAAGATGCATTTTTTTTGAAGATGGCATCAAAGTTTTTGTGTGTATTTGACATTCAAATAAGTTATGATTCTAATCGGTCTCTATGATAAGCTGTCCATTATCTACAGTACCAAAAGTGACCATGCTGGTTTTCCCCGTCTTACTTACACTAATGAAATAGTATTACAAATAGTTAGTATTGTACAAATCGACACATTTTTAAAACAAAGAAACATGAATCTGGGTCTTTTTCCAGAATTAAACATTTTTGCCATATTTTATGCATTTTGGCCAGTAGTAGTACAGTCAGTCTTTTACACTCAAGTGGTGTTTGCAATTTTTTTACAGTTAACTGAATCTAAAAGCATTAAAAATCCTGAGAAACTTGTTTGACTGTTGACGTTAAAAACGTGTTTTAATGTCAGTTTTACCACCGTCTTACTAGTTTCCATGGCTTAAAATGCATGAACCTATATAAAAAAACAATGAGGAAATAATGATAACACTGTTAAAATACATAATGTGGGCTAATGCGAAATAAATTTATGTACATTACATGTTATTACAAATGCCTGCAAAGGGCGCCAAAGGCTTAATAATTGTTGTTGTTACACTTACAGGATGATCAAATCCTTGTTTAATAGTGATCATTTAACATTTAATTTAAATATCCACTTTATCTTGTCACAGAAATGCTACAGCCTCTATAATTTCTTGTGGACAGCACAACCCTTGCCAAAATCAACCATGGTTTTATCGTAGTAAAACTGCTTAATTTTCTTGTGTGTTTTCTGGATGCTTGAGACAATAAAATTAATTAGAAAACTGTATTAGGCCTAATAAAATTATAGTTATAGGTAACTGTCTAGATCTACAACTGTAATTTATAAATGATACAATTCAATTGCAATTTATTCATTTACTTTTATGTTTTATTAAAGTTCTGTTTTTACCCTGTATAATAGTTTTTTTTTTTTTTACTTACATAATGAGAAGTCACAACTAGGGGTGGGCGGTACACCGGTGTCATAGTCATCACCGGTGTGACATTGCGCCACGACATGGATTTTCTAATACCGTCAATACCGTAATAAATCAATTATGTTCCTTGAACGGCTGCATTTACATCAATAATATCTAATTCTAAATAATAAGGCATTAAATTTTCTTCAAACGTTCAGTTGTGGTCTGAATACCTGTCCTTATACTATATATCTTGTTGTAAATAAAAAAGTAAAACACATTCGTATCAGCCTTGCACGTGGTAGGTAAAAGCGGAGTGGCCATTAAACGACTGGTGAAACATCGTGAAGAAAGGTCGGGCCTGTAGCCTATATACTATCTGAAAAGAGATGAGTGAAGTGTCAGAACCAGACGGAGAGACCGAGGCCGCTGTAGAGGTAACTCTCGTTCCAAAAAGAGGAGGAACCTCCGTTATTTGGAACTGGTTCGGTTTTAAATCATCCGACACGGAGCAAACTTCAGTAATATGCAAGGTTTGCCGCCGTGTTGTGACAGCAAGAGGTGGAAACACAAGCAACCTGTTTCATCATTTAGAAAACACGCACGCCCGTGAATATGAAGAGGCAACCCGGGCCAAAACGAGCGCAAGTGGGACCAGCAGCACCAGCGGAGCGCGTCCCAAGACTACACAGCTTTCACTGCAGGCATCGTTTACTGCTGCTACACCTTACGACAAGAGTAGTAAGAAGTGGAAAGATATTACCAGGGCAATTGCGCTATATATCGCAAAGGACATGGTGCCCATTCAAACCATAGAGAGAGATGGCTTCAGACATGTGGTTCACACTCTGGACTCAAGATACGAGCTGCCTGGTCGGAAATTTTTTAGCCAGAAGTGTCTGCCAGAGCTGTACACGGAGGTACGGGACAGAGTCATGAACGAAATTCGCCACCTTGAAACCTACTCGGCCACTACTGATTTATGGTCCAGCCGAACTACTGAGCCATACATTAGCCTCACCATCCACTTCATTGACGATGACTGGAAGTTGCGCAGCAGATGCCTACAGACCGCCTTCTTCCCCGAAGACCACACCGGAGCAATAATTGCGTTAGGACTGAAGGATGCACTTTCCGCCTGGGGCTTGGATGAAGCGCGTCTGGTGTGCATGACGACTGACAGCGGTGCAAACATGGTGCGCGCTCTGGAAATCAATAAATGGACGAGACTCGCATGTTTTGGACACAGACTGCACAACGCTATTGGTAAGTTACACTTTCTAAACCTAACATTTTATATTCAGAAAATTTGTCAAGTCCTTTTCTGTTTGTATTAAAAAAAGAAAACAAAAACTAATTTAAGGCCACCACATTAGTATTGTATTTTTCATTGTTAGTATTGTTTAGCCGTGATTCCTCTGGGGACCGGATCAGAAAGTAAAAAAAACATAAATATAAAATTCAATTATCATCAGATTATATGAAAAAATATTATTAAAAATATGTACAATATAAATGTATTTAAAATGAAAAAGCTGTACTATTTGTGCAGGAATGTGCAAAATATTGACCAACATACATACAACATGGCCTATTAGATTTGTAATAGCCTAATGTTCAGTGTGTCCATACAATAAATACTTATGCTGCTCTACAGTTAATGGTTTATTATGTTTTTCAACTATGATAACCTACTTTTCCCACTTATGCTAATATTTTTATCCGTTCTTTTTACTTCCCAGAGAGGAGTGTCCAACATGATGCTCGAGTTGCACGGGCCACAGGTATGTGCAAAAAAGTGGTCAGCACATTCTCCTACAGCTGGAAAAAGAAGAATGCCCTGACCAGTGCACAGAGAGAGCTGAACCTGCCCCCCCACAAGCTGATCACAGAATCCCCAACAAGGTGGGGGTCCCGTGTCAAAATGATGGAAAGGGTGTTGGAGCAGGAGAAGGCCATCACTCAAGTCCTGGCAGCAGACCAAAAGTCACACCACCTTCTACCCACCTGGCAAGACATTGATGTGTTGGAGGCCATAACCAAAGCACTGAAGCCTCTGCAAGATTTTACAGATGCCCTGTCAGGAGAGTATGTTAGTGTCTCCTATGTCTCCTAAGCCAGTCCTCCATCTACTCAATACAAACATTTTGAAGCCAGAAGAAGACAAAGCAGGACTGTGCGAGGACGTCAAGAAGAGGGTCTTGGATTATTTGAATGAAAAATACAAAGATCCTGCCACTGATGAGCTGCTCACCATGGCAACATTCCTGGACCCACGGTTCAAGACCACCTACATGTCACCTGAAAAGTTGGAGGAAGTGAGGAGCAGAGTAGCTACAGAAACCAAAGCACTGGAGGAGAAGACAGCCACAGATGCCTCTTCCACAGAGGACCAAAGCGAGAGGGAAACTAGCACTTCTCCTGTACAACTGAAAAAGCCCAAACACAGCCTGGGCAGTTTCTTCAAAAAGTGTAGCAGTGCACCACCAAAGCAGCAGGGCATTGACATGGAGCTAGATGGCTACCTGCTGATGGTGATGGCTGACAGTGACTCTGATCCACTGGAGTGGTGACGTCTCCAATGTTCCCACTTCCCGCGCATTAGCCGTCTGGCAAAAAAATACTTATGCATCCCAGCCACAAGCTCACCCTCCGAGCGTGCATTCAGCACAGGGGGCAATATTGTAACAAGCTCCAGGGCATCACTGAAGCCAGAAAATGTTGACAGGTTGGTGTTCCTGGCAAAGAACTTGAATGTCTAGTTTCATCAGAGTTCAGATGAAGAGAGAGTTAGTTTTTGAGAAAAGTACACATTATTACACTGTTCTTGTGTTATTACACTGCTAATTTTTGTTTTGTTGTACACTGTTAAGTAAGATCTTTAGGTTTTTTGCAAAATAAATGTTGAGAATGCATAATACTCTCCCATGTCTCTTTTTGATAAGGATACCTACCATTTACTTATTATATTATAAAAATATTAACTTTATTCACATACTAAAGAGACAGGACAGGCTACTCCTCCAAAAATGTACCAAAAAAAAGTTATACCGTGATATTATACCGTCACCGTTCAAAAGATGAAAAATACCGTGATATTAATTTTAGGTCATATCGCCCACCCCTAGTCACAACAATACAATTCTGCTTAAGGCACCCATTTGGCCAGCGGCAGCCCTGTTTACAAGCTACTTAAAACCGAAGGAAAGTCAAGAAAAGAGGGAGAACTCAACCTAAAAACAAACAACTGCTTGATGCCGAATTGCCACTAATTTGAAAGTGAAAGTAAAATGTGCACGGCACCTTTACCGAAGGAAAGCGAGGAAAAGAGCGAAAACTCAAACAAACTAAAAACAAACAATTGCTAGATGCTGAATTGCTGCAAATTTGAAAGTAAAACTCAAACTATACTTCACATATAGACTGGTACCAACAAGGCTTACATTTGGACCTAACTAAGTCGGACATTGCCGGACTGTGTCTGTATGAAAAACGCAGTCTAAACAAATAACAGGTGCACGTACCTCTTCCACATGCTTCCAGTGGCCATGACTGTATTTGACTGTGTGTGAAAGATGCATTCTGTTTTTTTTTCCTGATGTTCCTGAGTTTGTTCCTTCTCGTGAACTGAAGGTGGGGCTTAAACTTTATACCTCACCAAAGCCAGAAATTCTGGTTCAAGAACACTAAACATTTGGCACATGAACTTGTTTCTTCTGTTTACTTGGGAAGTACAATAATGCAGCTCTGCTTCTTTTTCAATAATCACTCCCTCACAGAAAACAGAGGTGTATGCGTAGCAGTGGTGTGCAGTTGTGTTCTGAAATGAGGAAACAAAGTCCTCACATCTATTTTGTATTTTTACATTAACAATGTAATTAATAAAACCAAGCATAAATCTCATCAGACGCAGAGATGTACCTTTAATTTCAACAAGCTGATTGGTCACCAAAAAAAAAACAAAAAAAACAAACTCCACAGATCATGTTTTCAGGTTATTTAAAGTGTGACTTTGACTTGACAAAGTGGTTATATTTAGTTGTGTGAGTTGTTCAGACCCGGAATGTACACAAACAAAAGAGGCAGGATTTGTCACATGAACCAATCACAGCTGAACATAACCAGTCATATCCAATCATATTACGATAGAGGCATTGCCTCCTTTCTTGTGACTTTTCCCCATACTGTCTGAATTACTCCCCTACAAACTCACCGCATGCTTTAGAGGCAGTGTTGCCAAGTCCTCGGTTTTCCCTTGGAATTGGGATACTTTAACACTGTTGCTGATAGTGTTAGAACGTGGTTTTTAATGAGGGACCCCCCTCGAAATAGAGTAGCAATTGGGCAGGTTTTGTTGTGAAAACCTGGCAACCTATTTTGTGGGTCTGGTAAAACTCAATGGGCTCAGGGGAGGCAAAAGAGACACAAACTGTTGCTGTAGCTTTACCTCCTGGTGTCGCTGTTAACACAAACTAACAATGAAGTTGTGTTGGATTGCTGGTCTGGTTTCTCATTTTAATAAGGATATTGTAACAGGGAGTGAGAGGCGAGAGGCGAGCGGATCCATTTGCGAGCCTTTATTATTGGGACAAGACAGATACATGGTCGTACAGGCAGGGTAAAGACAACAGCAAACAGGAATGTCAGAGGCGAGACGAGAGAATAGTCCTTATGACGAGCGATAGTCCAAAAAGGCAGGCGGCGTACGGTCGAAAACGGGGAGCCAGGCGAGGGAATCAAACACAAGGAGCTAGAAACAAGAGAACGCTAAACAATGGGAAAACACTAACAACAATCCGTGACTTGCAAGGGGAAAGTCCGGGGTTTTTATAGTGAGCCTGATTGGCTACAGGAGGCAACGCAATGGGCGCGATGGGTGATGGGAGTAGTAGTCCGGGGTGCAAAGCAACAGTCTGAGTGTAATGATGGGGTGAGAGTGACATCTGGTGGTGAGCGGACAGCGGGACACCGACCAGATTCGTGACATAGCCCCTCCCCCCCCAAGGAGCAGCTTCCAGACGCTCCAACAGCAAAACAGTCCTGGGGAGCGGTGGGAGGGCCAGGAGACTGAGGCAGAACCAGTAGGGAGGAAGCCCTCCAGGGCAGAGCCGGAGGCGGAGCAGGAGGCGCCGGAGCCCTCCAGGGCGGAGCCGGAGGCGCCGGAACCCTCCAGGGCGGAGCCGGAGGCGCCGGAACCCTCCAGGGCGGAGCAGGAGGCGCAGGAGCCCTCCAGGGCGGAGCCGGAGCAGGAGGCGCCGGAGCCCTCCAGGGCGGAGCAGGAGGCGGAGCCGGAGGCGCAGGAGCTCTCCGGGGCGGAGCCGGAGGCTGAGCAGGAGGCGCCGGGGCCTTCCAGGGTGGAACCGGAGGCAGAGCAGGAGGCGCCGGAACCCTCCAGGGCGCAACAGGAGGCGCCAGGGCCCTCCAGGGCTAAGCAGGAACCTGCTTCATGGGCTGGGACCTGGGGAGAACAGGGACAGAGGAGACAGACAGAAGAAAGGGAGAAGCAGAGAGTTTTGAGGTTAACGCCCCCTCCATAAGAGGTTCTACAGCTGGCGCTGACACCTCTGGAGGCATTAGCGCAGCTTCTCCGACGGGGGAGGCCTCTGGAGCGGACTTGAGACCAGACGGGACCTCTGGAGCAGACTTGAGACCAGACGGGACCTCTGGAGCAGACTTAAGACCAGACGGGACCTCTGGAGCAGACTTGAGACCAGGAGGACCTCTGGAGCAGGCTTGAGAGCAGGCTTGAGACCAGACGGGGCTCTGGAGCAGGCTTGAGACCAGATGGGAGCTCTGGAGCAGGCTTGAGATCTGACGTGATCTCAGGGGCGGACTCGTAAACAGACGTGACCTCAGGGGCGGACTTGTGAACAGACGTGACCTCCGGGGTAGACTTGTGAACAGACGTGACCTTCGGAGTGTAGTGTGCAGCCCACATACTGAGAATGGTGACCGCCCTCACACTAGTAGACCTGATGAGACAAGGCTCTGGGCGGTCAGACGAGGCGTGATGGGGCTCTGGGCCGTCAGGCAGGACGTGACTTGGGCCGTCAGGCGGGACGTGACTTGACTCTGGGCGGTCAGGCGGGGCGGTGACGAGATCAACGTTGACTCTGGAGCGTCAGGCAGGACGTGGCTCTGGGCAGTCAGCGGGACGTGACTTGACTTGACTCATGGAGATCGGCAGTGACTTGATCTGACACGTGAAGACCAGCGGTGACTTGAACTGGCTTGTGAAGATCATTGACTTTACTTGACTCAGGAACCACGGCTATGACGTTGCTTGACTCAGGAACGACCGCCTTGACGTTGCTTGACGCAGGAACGACCGTTTTGATGTTGCTGGACTTGGAAGCTTGGCTGGACTTGGAAGCTTGGCTGGACTTGGAAGCTACAGCTTTGGCTTGACTTGACTCTGGAACAACAGTCGTAGCTTGACCTGGCTCAGGAGACACGGCTGTAACTTGACTTGACCTAGTATGAGCAGCCGCTGTAATGTGACTTGACTCATGGAGAACAGGTGTGACTTGGCTTGATTCGTGGGGAACAGCTGTGACTTGGCTTGACTCGTGGAGAACTGCAGCTGTGTCTTGACTTGACTCTGTGTCTTGACTTGACTCTGTGTCTTGACCGGACTTGGAAGTTTGACTTGACCCAGGGGTAGCAGCCGCGGCATGAAGGCGCGCCACTTTAGCTGCCCATACAGCCATTAGGGGTGAGTCCAGCACGTGGGCCATCATGACCACAGGCGGCGTCCGAGTGCTGGCCGAGAGTTTTGGGATGGCGGCCATCTTGTGGCATTGCTTGGAGACAGCGGCCATCTTGTGAACAGGCTTGGGGATGGCGGCCATCTTGTGAACAGGCTCTGGGAAGGCGGCCATCTTGTGCAGTGGCTCTGGCGTGACGGCCATCTTGTGCAGTGGCTCTGGCATGGCAGCCATCTTGTGCAGTGGCTCTGGCGTGGCAGCCATCTTGTGCAGTGGCTCTGGCGTGGCAGCCATCTTGTCAGTGCTTGGCTCAGGAAAGATGGCTGTAACTTGACCTGAAACAGGGACAACAGGTGTAATTTGACTTGACACAGGAACAACAGCTTTAACTTGACTTGCTTTAGGAAAGGCAGCTCTGACTTGACTTGACACTGGAACAGCAGCTGTAGCTTGACTTGGCTTGGAAACTTGACTTGACTCAGGAAACACAGCTGCAACTTGACTTGACTTGGAAACTTGACTTGACTCAGGAAATACAGCTGCAGCTTGACTTGACTTGGAAACTTGACTTGACTCAGGAAATGCAGCTGCAACTTTATATGGCTCTGGTATGGCGGCTGTGACGTGACGGAGCTCTGTTCTCGCCGCCATCTTGTGAACGGGCTCCGCCGTCGCCGCCATCTTGTGAGCGCTCGCCGGCGCCGCCGCCATCTTGTGAACGGGCTCTGTTGTCGCCGCCATGTTATGAACGCGCTCCGACACATGGTCGTACAGGCAGGGTAAAGACAACAGCAAACAGGAATGTCAGAGGCAAGACGAGAGAATAGTCCTTATGACGAGTGATAGTCCGAAAAGGCAGGCGGCGTACGGTCGAAAACAGGGAGCCAGGCGAGGGAATCAAACACTAGAAACAAGAGAACACTAAACAATAGGAAAACACTAACAACTAGGCCTGGGAATCGATTCCAAAAAGACTCGATTCCTGGATTCCGAGGCGTTGGGAATCGAGAGTCGATTCCAAAGGTTGGAATCGATTCCGTCGGGGGAATTGACTCCCCATTCAGAGCCGTTTTCAGTTCAAACAAAGCTTATATGGGCGCCTCTCAAACGAACAGCTGCATCATACGAAGGCTGCATATCTTGGCTGCTGTCATCAAATGTCGCTGAAGGTCGATCCACAAAAATAAACTGAATGAAAGGAGTCGGTACTGAGCATATCTGAGTTTGAAGATGCAGCTTTGCTCGCTAATAGTGATTAGAAGTCTGATTCGTTTCCACAAAAAGGTTCTTTTGGATAGATCGTTTTAATGAACCAGTTCAAAAATGATTCATAAGTTATTTTACGGTGGAACTGGCTTATGTTGTCCACATGAGCGCTGCACAAAAGAATAGATCATGACGTGATCGAGGGTCTTGATCCTTTTTCCATCTTAAATAAAATGCTATTTTTAACCTTTCTATCAGCCTGTGATCATTTTGAAAGCACCGAGAGCACAGATAAGTGGCGGAGAGTGAGCGTCTGACTGACAGATAAACCACAAGCTCTTATAGCAATGTTGTTGTTAATGTTCTGGTTATTTTGTTTCAGTGTACAGTTTGTTAATTTTGTGCAACGCATATGGTTGAAGTAACATCATTCAACATCGACAGATGAACCGTACACGTCTTGTTTCATTCATGCAATAAACGCATGTACACTGCTGTGGGCTATGACTAATTTCATGGGCAACGCAGATAAAAATAATTTAAATACAGAAATGTATCATAATTTATAAAAACAAAGCTTCATATTATGAAAAGGTTACTTTCTAAGACTTTTATATCCTACAGTGATGGTGAAATTAGGTTCCTCCAATCTAAAAAAACAAGAATCGAAGAAGAATCGAAAACAACAGTGAGGAATCGATTCTTGTGATCGAATCCCATCGATTCCAGAACCAGGAATCGGAATCGGACTCGATTCCAAAATTTTCGGAATCGAACAGCCCTACTAACAACAATCCGTGACTTGCAAGGGGAAAGTCCAGGGTTTTTATAGTGAGTCTGATTGGCTACAGGAGGCAACAATGGGCGCGATGGGTGATGGGAGTAGTAGTCCGGGGTGCAAAGCAACAGTCTGAGTGTAATGATGGGGTGAGAGTGACATCTGGTGGTGAGTGGACAGCGGGACACCGACCAGATTTGTGACAGATATACAATTTATACTTTAATATTATATATATATATATATGTATATATATATGGATCATTCTAGAATTGCGGGTACATTTTGCGTCTCCGAGATAAACCTTTTATTATTTTTCAAAAACAAAAAATTTATTGAAAGAGTTTTGAATAATTACACAAATTATATCAAGCTATCACTAAAAATAATGTTTATATGTGTATTTAGGAACATTTTGTCTTGAAAATATTAAATTAAAGACTCCCTCTATACCTATTTTTGACTGTCTATGCCTCCTGAATCATACATTCAGCTTCAATTATCATGAAATAATTACGTCTAATTTTAATCTTTTTTGTGTGTTTACTCTACTAATTTATGTAAACAGTTGCATAAAACATCTATTTTCTGTATTATTTGTAATTTTAGTAATTAAAAAATACATTTTGTGTCTGTCCCTATACGTTCTGGTCAACTCTGTTAACTCTGTTATAAAAAGGCATAACAATCTTTAAAGCACTGATAGAAAAAGCATGTGACTTGCTCCAAGTGATGTCACTTCCTCTGGCGGGAAAATCTGGAAGGCACTGAGGTATGTCATTATTCCTCTCTCATTAATTTGTACAAAATGTTTAGGATACACCAATAGTAGATTAATTATTTGTCAAATCTGTTATTGTGATATTTCAGTGAATCTCTCATTCATTTTTTTAAAAATAATATGATGAAAATACATAAATTTCTGTTTTAGACATGCCATGTGGTATCTGGTTTGAGGTTAGCATCTTGAGCTAAAGCACAAAATGGTGGAAAATGTCAACTTTGTTATTGTCAACTCTGTTAGTGGTCTAAAATGTTTAATGATAACAGAGTTGACAATGATTAACAGAGTCAAATGTTCCCTACCACATTTAAGCATTTTGTATTATTTTACAAATATGGATTCATTTTATTGTAAATTATACATTTGTTGTTGTATATCATTACAGGTTAAGGAAAATGAATGATAGGTAAATGAAGCTGTACAGAAGATGCCAAAACAACTCCCGGTAGTTCCTTCAACAATGAGCCTCCATCAGATGATCACTTTTAAACCAGGAAAGATCATCTACAGAGATGTCAGCTGTCTCTGCTCTACTAAGCAGATTCTTGAGTGTACATGTCACAACACACAAAGGTTTGAATTTGATGTTCAGCCCATCCTATATGCCACCACTGAATGTGATGTTGAGCCATTTCTTTCTGATACCACTGAAGATCAACAAGCACAGAAAACAACTGAAATCAACTGGGAAAGCAAAGACATCATTGGACAGTGGTGTGTAATCAAATATGATGATGAAATGTATCCTGGGACCATCATTGAGGTCAATGAGACACATGCAAAAGTGACATGCATGCATAAAATTGGAAAAAAATCGCTGCTTCTGGCCAAAACGTGAGGATACTTTGTGGTATCTCTTTGATGATGTCCTCAGAATCATCCCTCAACCAACCCCAGTGACCGGACGCCACGTAGAAATAAACAAAGACATATGGGCAGAAATTGCCAATAATTGATGTGCATGCCCAGGGTGTGAGAGAGCAGCTGTTGAATTTTATTTTCCAGACACACGGTTAACGGACACACAGTTAATTTTCAAGTTCATGAAAGATCTGTAATTAGTATTTAAGATTAGATAGTTGTTTTTACTTTTTAAATGGTTTCAAAAGTTTCAGAGTGTGACAGAAAACGTTGTTTTTGGACTTATAACTATGGGTGGTCAACTCTGTTATTAATATCAACTCTGTTACCATCAGTGTCAACTCTGTTTAAGATTTTGCTTTAAAAATATCATTATATGTGTTTTATTGTTAAAAAAATGATTAGAAACTGATTAGCCTAAATAGTTTTCTTACTACATGAAATGTTGTAGAATTTCAGTCATTTTTAAAGCTATGTTTAGAGAAAATGCACAATATCTTGGCAACGTTTCAGTTAAAGGTGTTGATATTTTTTACTCTAAAATAAAAAAAAAAATTATCAGGCTTAAAGTTGAATTAATTGATGAAAAGACATAAGTTCTCTTAGGGCAGACAGTGTTTTAAATTTTGTCACATTTGTTAACTGTATATATTTGACCCAGTTTGTCTATAACAGAGTTGACAGATTTTTCTGTTCGTACTTTGATTTTCAGAATAATTTCTAAAAATCTTACAAGTTTAAGATCAGCAAATATTGAAAATATTAAATTTGTTTAGCACACCAGGGTAACTAGAAACGTGAAATTGTCCAGCCATGACTTCCTGTTGCACAGGATTTTATGTTCATCACAAGGAGTAAAACCAAAGAATATAGTTCCGATGTGCAGAACAAGATTGCTGAGCTTCACAAAATAGAAAGTGGCTGCCACGGTTATAAATTTTATACTGGGCAAATTAAATTTTATATTGGGCTGTTTAAATATTTAATCAGGTCAATGATCCAAAACAAACACAAAAATGTGTCACCGAGAACAAAATTAAGCCGTCCCAGTTTTCTGACCTGAACCCTTTAGAAAATGAGTAGGGTAAACTGAAGAGAAAAAGTACCAACATGGAACTGTGAATCTGAAGGATCTGGAGATTTTCTGTATGAGGTAATGGTCTCTGATCTCTTGTCAGGTGTTCTCCAAACTCACCAGGGATTATAAGAGAGAATTCAGAGCTGTTATCTTGGGAAAAGGACTTTGCAATAATTGGGTGCCAATAATTGTGGTCAACGTGAACTAGAGAAAAAAAATAATTTAATAATGAGATTTCCCTCAAACTTTCCATTGTTTTACTTAAATGAAAGGTTAGAATTTTGTGATTTTTTTTTTTTTTAAATGAAAGATCAAAACAATAAGCAAAGCAGATTTATTTCCACAGCTGCCTTTGCTCATATTTACCAAGGGTGCCAATATTTGTGGAGGGCACTGTAGCACACATACGTCTGCTAGATGTCTGTTAAAGATCACTTGATCTGGAAAGCATCTGCTGTGTACAAACATCTGACAGTAAGATGTCAGTTTTACATACTTTCTAAATTATAAACATCTTAAAGACATCTGATAGGAAACGTCCTATAGACGTATTGCAGATGAGCAAACACTCTAAAACAATACGTCTTCCAGATGTAGAAGCAGACGTCAAATAGACATCTCCGTGATGTATGTGTGCTACCAGGGTTGTTGGTGGGGCTATCAGAAACTGTCAAATTATAATTTTGACAAGTGTGAAGAGTATGGTATGCACCTATAGAAAGACTAAACTAAGCTAAAAACGTGAAACTTTTTTATGCATTTTGGCCGTTCACTTACATGACGAGCATTTTGGTGGCAGTAAAATGCAAACGGGTTTAAAAGGGCACATTTTTGAAAACAATACCATTACTGTCTCTGTAAACTACAAAAATGCAAATTTATGAAAATGGTGACAACAGAATACAAAACTCAACATCAGTATCACCCAAGAGTGAAATGTCAATGCAGACACCAGCAGAGAACTGCAAGTTGGTGGTAAAAACTCTTTTTATGTCTGTAAGGATGATTAATTTATTAGAGATTTGAAGTTCAACATTTGTTTGTGGGTGTGAGACTTTACTTCTCTTTTGTCTCCCTCTGGTGACTGGATATAATAATTCTCCAATGAAGGACAATAGCTGATGCTAGCCAGCAGGGTGGCACTCTGACACACTAAACAATGCATTTACAGTATTTTATACACCATGATTGTAACATTTAACTGACACGAAATGATATGAAACATGTATTTACAATTATAAATTCTTAGAGCAATGCCTAATAACAGTTTCTTAAACCAAACCCATTATTATAAATTGTACCAAACACAGAGCAATAAATAACTTAATACGAGTATTTAATATCAAAATAACCCCACCTTTCAAAATTTCATAATCCTGACCTTTTAAAACAAAGGAACAGGAGCTATATTTTTCGATGAAGCAGATCCATTGTGGTATCCAAGTTTAGTTTGTTCATGATGCCTTTTGGATTTTGTTTTGAGCAAATTCGACAGCCCAGTGCAAGATGTCTGTAATATCTGTGAGATTGGCTGAGTTTCCCACACCTTTAGCTACATCGGTTGAGCCGTCTGCATTTCCTCCTAAGCGTGCACACACATAATGAGCCCATTTAAGGGCTGAGTCACTAGCAGAGCCCTAGAAAAAGAGAACAAATACAGTCACATACCTGTGTGGTTATATCATAGTTGTGTGGTTTTGTGTGTGCTGTACCTTGGGTACTTGGCATGCACAAAGCACCTTCCCTGACAACTGCAGGTGAGAGAACAACATGACCATGGAATCTGGAGAACTCTTGCTCAGCTGGAGCACAGTCTTCATCAGCACCTAAACACAATCACAAGTATACAAACTGTATACATTTGACACAAATACAGTCGTCAAACATTATCACAAAAGATAATAATTACCGATATCGAGTCTGTATGGATGAAGTCTACCACCACAGGTTTATTGTAGTGTTTGATTAGCAGCTCTTTGGCTTTCAAGGCAGCCTGAAGCAGAAGAAAAACATCTCAACAAAACCTCAGAGCAGATGTGATAGAAATGACTACCCAGCAAACTACTTTTTGAGCATCATTGCCTATAGATGTATCTACCTCTTTGATCTCCAGTTTTCTGATGGTGGTGTTGCTGGTTTTCTGCATTCCTTTCAGGCGATTTTGCAACTCTCGCCTCTGCCATTGTGGGATAGGTGTAATATCAACTGCCTAAGATGCATCACACATAGGATATCGACCAATGGAATTCATACATCATGAACGGAATTGGCAACAAAGACGAGAGGTTATAGAGAGTTACGTACGTTCATTAGGAGGCCAACCTCTTTAGAGAGCCTCTGTGCTGCTGGTATAGACAGGGAGCTTGCAGCTCCTACCTGGGCCGCCAAAGACTCCAACTCT
This sequence comes from Labeo catla, assembly GCA_012976165.1. Taxonomy (NCBI): domain Eukaryota; kingdom Metazoa; phylum Chordata; class Actinopteri; order Cypriniformes; family Cyprinidae; genus Labeo; species Labeo catla. Next base: position 105,057 of record VONZ01001281.1, on the reverse strand, counting down.
TCTTCCATGGCTTGGCCCGTCTCACGAGCCTGGGTCACAGGAGCAGTTAGTATCACAAAAACTGATCTGGTACACAATAGCAGATTTTGGTTTTCAAACCTTTTTGGCTTCATCTCCAGTAACAGCAAGGATACGGCTGATGCCTTTCACCATCTGTCGCTCAGACACAATGACAAAGTCCTTAATTGCTCCTGTCTTCAATAAATGCCTGATAAAAACAACAATATATTGGTGACGTTGGCTGCAGCTTGGGAAACGCCAAAAGTATTGGTGGTTTCCCCAAAGGACAGGCAGCTAACCCTGCACCTGGAGGGCTCCCATCCTGCACAAAGGGATGCATAGACTCTAAAATACGTTCAAGAGTTTTAGACACCAGTCTGTTATTGTGGGGACATTTCCATGCCCCTAAACATGACATGGCACAAAACGAAATTTGGTACTTGGCCATTCAAAGTGGCCAAGGTTTCCAGACCTTCTGCCGTCAGTCTGAAAGTCTGGCTACATGAGACTAACCCTAGGCGAGCACAACTGAACCAGCTAAACAAAGTGTTCAGAACTTCATTGCTTTATTTTTAAAACTACAGGCAAGTGTGTTAGAGCAAAGTTGGAAATGCAGGAGGAAGTAGCTCCCCAGGAGTAGGATTGGCAACCCCTGGTCCCAAAGGGTTCCAGCAGTTTCAGAAGAACCTTACGTGCCACAGCAAAGCTCCACTGAAGCTTGTTCGGTGGTGTTTGAGTTAAGCAGATCCGAAACGGGCACAGCCATGGACACTACTCGCACTGGGTCTGGATACACCTAAAACAAACAGGTCAAAACGTCATCTATAGATTGTTTCCACCAATAGGGAGCAGGGTACCAAAACGTCCTTTTATTTGGGAGGAACAGGGTCATAACTTTGGCCATGTTCTCCCCAAAGAAAATTGGGTTGCCCAATTCTGCTCCTAGAAGGCCACTATGCTGTAGAGCAAGGGTGCCCAAACTCGGTCCTGGATGGTTGCTGTCCTGAAGAGTTTAGCTTCAACCCAATTAAACACACCTAAACCAGCTAATCGGGCTCTTACTAGGCATAGTAAAAACTTCCTGCCAGGTGTGTTGAGGCTGAACTCTGCAGGACACTGGCCCTCCAGGATCGAGTTCGGGCACCCCTTCTGTAGAGGTTCCAGTTTTCAGTCCTTCAATTTCCAGTCCTACTTAAACATACCTTAACCAGCAAATCAAAGACTTCAGGATCATGATTAGCTGGACTTCAGGAGTAGAAATGTTCAAGCGAGTGTGTTGGTAGGGATGTCCCAAGCTGATCTCAAGGAACGGTAGCAGGGGCCGATTAGGCATTTTTGTGGGTTTGAGTATAGGGACCAGCAGGGATTGTAGGTGAGGGGAGTGAATTTACAATGCTCTCTTACACTACTAGGGCTTGATTTCACCTTGAGCAAGGCACTGAACACCCAACTGCTCCCTGGATGCTGCAGCAAAAATGTCTGCCCACTGCTTCAGGTGTGTGTCTGTGCGTGTTTGTTCACTACTTACTGGGGGGGGTGTGCACATGGATAGGATAAATTTAGAGCACTTTTTAGATCTTAGTTACAGATGCCCCTTATTCACATTTGAGATCCTGCCCCTAAGGAACTCTCTGCAAGTGCCTGTATACATTGGATTGATTTTAATAATTTTCAAGTGTGCACCTAGCACTAGAAATATACAAGTATCAGACCATGACTCTGTATTTGCAGATACTCAATAATAAATGACTCAGATCAAAAAACTTAATTGGGACATCCCTAGATGTTGGGTCTCCAGGAGCAGGATTGGACTTCCCTGTCCTACACCCTTGAAATATATACCTCTAGGCATGCAACAATCCAATTATTAATATTGATCTGATACGGATATGATATATTTTTTTGTCTCAATTGGTTTTGTTTGGTAATGGGACAAATCCAAATCCTACTGTGCATTATGGTTGTTACTGTCAAGCTCTAAAAAGGACAGAGAAAGTGGTGTCAACTCTATTTACCTCATCTACTGTTCTCAGACCCGTAATTTGTTTAGCTTTGGACAGAGGGATCTCCTCTATGTACACCTCTGCATTTTGACGAATGATGTTCTGGACCAACTCCTCAACTTGCTGTAGCTCAGACACACTCAGGGAGCCCTTTAAGCAAGCACATACACATGTATTAGACATTTTGTAAATCATTTCACAAGTTCGCCTGCCCATCCAGTCCTGATGGTTAATGGTAAATTAACTTGTCTTGCAGTCCTCAATGGAGGCTCGAACCCAAGGCTTGGCTTGAGCTCTGAGTTTAACTCCCCATTATGGTACTACATAGAGCAGGGGTCTCCAGACTCGGTCCTGAAAGGCCAGTGTCCTGCAGAGTTTAGCTTCAACCCTAATTAAACACAGCTAAACCAGCTAATCAAGGTCTTACTAGGCATGCTAGAAACTTCCAGGCAGGTGTGTTGAGGCAGGTTGGAGCTAAACTCTGCAGGACACTGGCCCTCCAGTACCAAGTTTGGCGACTCCTGACATTGAGGGAGAATAACAGAAATAGAGGAGGAAATGGGGAGGTGGAGAAATGCCAGAAGAATTGACGCTGGGCTGGTGCAATAAGTGCTGCTTATACAGGCTCGTAATGATGAATGACAAGCCTGAATGATCAGGCTCCTACCAAACCTACATTTGGAACTTCAATAAATCCCTGAGGTAGCTACTCAGCTGATGTACCTTCACGCTGAAGTCGAAGCGAAGCCGGTTGGCAGTGCAGTGAGACCCCCGCTGGCTAATAGAAGGACCCAGCAACTCTCGCAGAGTGAAGTTTAGCAAATGTGTGGCAGTGTGCTTGACCATGCAGCCCAGGCGGATAGCCTACAGTTGAAAAATCAACACTTACTGAAAAGTATCTGCAAGATGCATAACCATGATGTTGGTACTTTTATTCCTACTACTCCCACCTCATCCAAATGAAGCTGCACTTGGTCTCCGGTTCTCAAAGTCTCTGCTGCTGTGACTTGATGTACCACATAACCCCCAGCCAGACGGACAGACTTTACAGGGAACAGCACATCCTGCAAAAGCAGCATAACCGCAATGGTGAATCTTGTGCTTAAATAAATAAAAATGAAGTATCTCAGATGGGATATGACCAGCAACCTGCAGTCCGTCCTTGGTGAAATAACCCTGGTCATGTGCCTGTCCACCCTGCTCTGCGTAAAAGCTGGTTTGGTCCAGAATCACACCACAGCGCTGACCCTCAATCACTTCTGAAACCAGAGCGCCATCACAGTAGAGTGCCAGGACTGAAGCTCTGCAAGGCTGAAACACTGACAGAGGAAAATGGATCAGCATCCCTGTTTAGTCTCATATGTGTACAAACCAAGTGGTGTTTTCTTAATATTTCTGCTGTTTGGATTGTTTCGTAGTATACTGCTATTTGATTACTAAGGTGTTATGACTGATTTTTAACATGCTGCTATGCGGTTACTTAGCATTTTGAGTGTTTTTAGGATGTTTCTTTGCGGTTAGTGAGGTGTTAATGTTTTTTAGCATGCTGCTATGCAGTTACTAAGATGTTCTGAGTGTTTTTAGCGTGTTGCTATGTGGTTACTAAGGTGTTATGAGTGTTTTTAGCATGTTGCTATGTGGTTACTGAGTTGTTCTGAGTATTTTTTTTTTAGCATGTTCCCAGATAGCACACATACGTTTGCAAGATGTCTGTTAAAGATCACATGATCTGGAAAGCATCTGCTATTTACAAACATCTGACAGACGTTTGTAAGATGTCAGTTTAACATACATTCTAAATCATAAACATCATATCTGACATCTAACAGAAAACGTCCTATATACGTATTGCAGATGAGCAAACACTTTAATAAATGCGTCTTGCAGATGTAAATGTGACCCTGGATCACAAAACCAGTTGTAAGGGTCATTTTTTCAAAATTGAGATTTATACATCATATGAAAGCTGAATGAATAAGCTTTTCAGGACAATATTTGGCAGAGATACAACTATTTAAAAAAATCAGGAATCTGAGGGTGCAAAAAAATCAAAATATTGAGAAAATCACCTTTAAAGTTCTTCAAATAATGTTCTTAACAATGCATATTACTAATCAAAAATTAAGTTTTCATACATTTACAGTAGGAATTTTACAAAACATCTTAATGGAACATGATCTTTACTTTATTTCCTAATGATTTTTGCCATAAAAGAAAAATCAATAATTTTGACCCATACAGTGGTTTTTTGGCTATTGCTACAAATAAACCCCAGATGTTCTGAGTGTTTCATAATGCAGCTAATTGGTTGTTAAAAGGTTCTGAGTGTTTTTAGAATGTTGCTTAGCAGCTGCTAAAGTGTTTTTAGTGTTTTATTTTTTATGTTGCTTGTGTGAATACTAACACACGAACTCCACTGCTGTGGAGTTGATAATGTGTTTTTAATGTATCTGGTCTTCTTAATGTTCTTTCCCAGATAGAACACGTACGTCTGCAAGATGTCTGTTAAAAATCACTTGATCTGGAAAGCATCTGCTGTCTACAAACATCTGACAGACATCTGTAAGAATCAAGAATCATCTAAATCATGAACATCTTAAAGACATCTATTTGACATCTGATAGGAAACATCTATAGACATTTTGCAGATGAGCAAACAATCTAAAAAATATGTCTTCCAGATGTTAATGCAGACGTCAAATAGACATCTCTGTGATGTATGTGTGCTATCAGGGTTAACATATTGCTATGTGGTTACTGAGGTATTAAGTGTGTTTTTAAGCATGTTGCTGTGTGGTTACTGAGCTGTCACAACGTGTTTTTGATGTTGTAAATGTTCTTTAGAATGTTACTGAGTTTGCTAGCATGTTGTGAGTGATGTATATGAGTGATTTTTAGTTTGTTGCTTGCTTGCATTATAATATAAGCATTTAGTGTCACGTCTGGTCAGGACACAGTTTAAAATATTTAACTGCTCCACAAACTCATGCACACATTATTTTTTAACTCTCCAATACCATATTGTCCATTAGGCCCCAGACTGTAACAGTATTTCGGGGAGTCATCCGTATGAGGAACCCCTCGACTTTGTAGCTCCGCCAGACTATGAAGGTCCAGCTGGTCCACCCTATCTCCATCATCCTCCTCCGACTGAAGCCTCAACTGAGGAAAAAAAGAAAACCACCAGATTAGTCCATATATCCCATAAAAAAAGAGGGCTTTATTCAAAACAGAGTACATTATTTATCCACCAATCAGAAACTGGATTAAGGAAAGCTACATGCTAATACCTTCTCATATTCATCTTCAAGCACTTCCATCTCTTTTTTGTCAACCACCTTGCCCTTCTCCTCCAGCATCAGGTCAATGAGATCGAGAGGGAAGCCCAGGTTACGATATAAGGACCAGGCGACCGATGCTGATAGAAACGACAACACAACGGACACATAGGAGTACATAGAAAGAGAATAATAAAGAGGTTTAAGAAAAGCAAATTACACCACTTTGTGGGTTTTACCTGGAAAAACAGTTGAGTCTTTGTCCATATTGCTTAGGGTCCTGTCAATCACCCTCCTGCCCTGCTTCAGTGAGGACAGGAACTGGACTTCATTCTGATTAATGAGATCCATGATCTACAGAGGAAGCACAAAGTCTGTCATAGAAAACCAAATTCAGTTCACTGTTATCAGGAGGTTTCTCAAATTTCTCAAAAGACAAAAACAGCATTTATTTGAAGAAGATTTCTTCTGTAACATTCTAAATGTCTGTACCGTCAATCTTGATCAATTTAATCAATCCAATTTCTTTTAAAAAATGGTGGTTTATCTTATACAACTTCTCCCAGTTGTAATAAATGTATAACTGTGGTGCTTTCCGAACATGCTTACCCTTTCAGATTCTGTGTGCAGCTCTGGATAGGCATCACCCTGAAAAAATAGGAAAAGGGGAGGAAATATGAAACTTCAGACACAATTAAGTGATGGCAGTAATAATTTGGTAGGCTCCGAATCATCTCACCAGTATATGAGCTACAGTAGGCACCAGGCTTGCCAGCGCACCCTCAGGAGCCTGCAGCACTTCTGTAGAAAACCTTACAGCACGTCTCAAGATACGTCTCAACACCAGCCTATCACAAAGAGGACATTAGAGGACATAAATTTTATCCTTTAAATGACTCGTACTGCATACTTTGATGAAGTCAGACTCACTCAGCGCCTGTCATGCCTGGGTAAACTCCGTCAGCGATGCACACGCTGAGTGTCCGGATGTGGTCAGCCACGACCCGATAGGCCATGTCCACCTGACCCACATCAGCCTCTCCGGTCCTGCCTTGATATGCAGGAACCTTAGAGCACTACATGCACAAACAATAGAGGTAATGTAGTTTAGTTTGTATTGATCCTGCGATATTATTCCTGTAAAAGGTTAAACGAAGGTTAGGGACCTGATGGATGGCGGACAATATGGGTGTAAAAAGATCTGTGTCATAGTTAGACCGTTTCCCTTGCAGGACGGTCACCAGCCGCTCCAAACCCATCCCAGTATCCACACTGCACTGGGGCAGAGGTCGCAGGCTACCATTGGCCTCCCTGCAACACAAAGAGAGAACACTGACATAGTCACATCTGTAGCCTGGTCTCCATAAAATGTTGCATGGTTGTTTAAATGATGCATCAGTTTACTCAGTTTTGATACATTTTGAGCTTTCTTTAAGGATTTTTAGGCACTGTGTAAGGACCATATTATTAAATGTCCCTGTTATAGCTGTCCAAATGCAAATGTTACGCATTTTTGATAACTACTGACCTAGAGAGTCTAGAGAATAGTTATGAAACAGTTGAAAATCTGGGACTAGTTCACAAAAGTAGTTTTTTTTTTTAATAATATCAAATATTTAAAAAACAGTTGGATTGACAGCAATGGTCCTAGAGGCAAAGTTGTTCAGAATGAGGAGATATATTTCAGCACTATGTGCTCAAAGCCACAACTAAAATTAAATCTGAAAATATATAAATAAAAGACACTTTAAAATATTGATAAAACTAAAATAAATAGTAAAATAACAAAGTAACTTTTCTAACCTGTTATACTGCATAAATACTAGATTCCAAATTTCCACCACATCCGGACTGTCTGCGTTGACCAGTGAGGCGGCGTTGCGATTCCCAATGTGATCATAGTGAATCTCCGTGCAGGGGCCACAGGGACCCGTCTCCCCCATTTCCCAGAAGTTATCCTTCATCCCGAATGGCAACACATGATCTGGCCGCACTCTGCACGGGAATGTAACAATAATTCAGGGAATCTCCTACAGAAAACGAATGTGTTTGTCTACTTTGCTTTGCCTTTAGTAAACATACCCCATGCTAAGCCAGATTTGCCGTGTTTCCTCATCAGCAGGGAGTCCATTTGCCGCATCTCCAGAGAAGTACGAGATGTACAAGCGATCCGCAGGAATGCCGTACTCTTCCGTTAAAAGACGCCAGGCCATTGCACAGGCCTCCACCTGGATTATGAATTATTAATTTATTCAAAAATAAATTACAGTGCTACAGAGCCCTACACTGGACAAGTTGATGATTAAAAAAAGAAGAAATATTATTTTGAAATACAATTTTTACCATTTTTTGTGAGAGAATCCAAAGTTTCTTGAAGGAACACAAAATTTCTTGGGGTACGCAATACTTTTACAAGAGACAAAAGCTGTTTCTTGGGGGAATGCAATAGTTTTACATGAGAATGCAATGTTTATTGGCCAAACGCAATAGTTTTGCGAGAAAATGTAAAGTTTCTCTGAGAAATGCAATAATGATAAGAATTATAAAGTTTATCCGGTGAACACAATACTTTTACGAAATGCAGAACGATTTTGAAGTTGGAGGAGAAAATGAGACAGGAGTTTTTAGACGTACCATAACTGTCATAACCGGAAAAAAACAGTTCACACAGAGCTAGACAAGATGATTGTTTGAGGTGAAAAAGTATATAAACTGTTTTTTTTTTTTTTTTTTTTTTTGTTTTTTAAAGAAAATAACAGATTGCTTTGCTAGATAAGACCTTATTCCTCGGCTGGTAACGTTTAGAGCCCTTTGAAGCTAACCCTGAGAGTACACACACATCACATAGATGTCTATCTGACATCTGAATTTATATCTGCAAAACATATTTTTTAGTGTTTGCTCATCTGCAATACATCTATAGGACGTTTTCTATCAGATGTCAAATAGAAGTTTATTAGATGTCTTTAAGATGTTTATGATTTAGAATGTATGTTAAACTGACATCTTACAGACATCTGTCAGATGTTTGTACACAGCAGATGCTTTCCAGATCAAGAGATCTTTAACAGACATCTTGCAGACGTACATGTGCTATCTGGGTACTAAGTTTCTCAGGAAAATGCAATGCTTTTGCAAGAGAACAAAGTTTCCTGGGTGAATGCAATACTTTTGTGAGAGAACGTATAATATGGTACAGTAAAATATGGTAAAAGGTATAAATGTTCCTCCTACTCTTTTTTTTTTTTTCCATTACCATTTTTGTGTAGGGACTCTGTAAAATGCAATTCATACACATGATAACTTGAATATTAACACTTGAATGATGAACATTCATTCATTTTGATATTTTTTAGGGGGCATAAGTGTCCAGATTTCATACTTAAGAAAAAAATGCCTTATTAAATGAATACAATTTTTGAGCAAACCTTGAAGTAATCTCCAAATGACCAGTTCCCCAGCATCTCGAAGAAGGTGTGATGGTACACGTCTTTCCCCACATCCTCCAGGTCATTGTGTTTCCCTCCAGCACGGACACACTTCTGACTGTTCACCACCCGCCGGTACGAGACCATCTCACTGCGGGGGTCCGGACAGCCCAGAAGAATGGGCTTAAACTACAGGACAACACAGACCATGATAACCTACCATCAAAATTATTATTACACAAGACAGTGTCCCCAAAAAAGCACTTAAACCTCTCAAAAACACATTTAATTCCTTTTTTGGGCTGTAAAAAAAAGCACAGTGTTTACCTGGCACATCTATTTTTGAATATTTTGAATATTACATTGTCTATTTAGTGAGTCTCTTAAATATAAATAAGAATTCAAGATCTACTATTTTATATAGATTTTGTTATGGTTTTCAGAGGTTGTTTTCACAATTTTAAACCATTTGACTTTATGTGTATAATGTCGAGCAAGTATCATTTTTTTAATCAAAAATAATAGAATACTAGATTTCATCACAACCCACAATACAATATTTCAAAGTGCAAACGTTATATTTGTCCCTACTTATGCCATAGTATTACCATACGTGCCAAAAAAAACCAAAAAAAAAACAAACAAAACAAAAAACAAACAAACAATAAATAACATAGTAGAACCGTTGTACGTTGACGTTGTTGTTCCTTGTTATATTTGCATTATGCTGCATGTGTCATTCTTGACTGTGTACCTGGTTCATCCCTGCATTGACGAACAGAAGACTCGGGTCTCCTCTCGGACGCACGGGGGAGGACGACACAACCCGGTGTTCATAACCTTCCTTGAAAAAGTCGATGAACTTCCGCCGTACTCTTTTAGATGTGAATTCTTTATGCGATTCTGAGTAAGACAGGGCCGAGCATCTTCTTATCCCCGCAGATAAAACACTTAATTTTGCATTTAAAAGCGCACAGCGGAGCTGTTTCACAAGCTCTATGCGCGCAGCCATCTTGCCGCGTCACAGCATTAAACAGCAGCATCCAATCAGCGACGAGAATGAAACCGAAACTAAACATGACGGTGAATCTATTCGAAATAAATAAATAACATCTAAAAAAGGAAAATATATTATATTATGAAAATGTAAATATAAAAATATAAAGTATATATAGAATCTAAAAATATAGAAAACCTTAACATTTAAAATGCATATAGAAATGTATATGAAGTACATATAAAATCCATTTTATAGAAAGGTTTTGTATGCATTTAAAGCAAACAAATAATGCATCAATCTCAATCTCTCTCTCTCTATGTGTGTGTGTGCGTGTTAGAGTAAAAACCCACATATACAAAATAATGAGGTTGGTAAAATGATTAAATGTTTTTGAAAGTGTGAAATATTACAATTTATAATAACTTTTCTATTTGAATATATTTTAAAATGTCATTTATTCATGAATTTTCAGCAGCAATTATGTCTTCAGTGTCACATGATTTAGAAATCACTCTAATATCCTGATTTAATGCTCAAAAAACACTTATTATTATGTTGTAAACAGCTGTGCAGATTTTTTTTTTTTTACAAATATAACCAAAAATATAGAAAAAAAATTAAAAATTAAAAAAAAATAGAACCTGTTTTTAAAAATGGAATTACAAAAACCTTAAAAAAAAACAAAAACAAAACAGAAATTATTTTATTTTTAAAAACAACTTATTTTAGAACTAATAAAAAACAGAAACTAAAAATAGAACTCATTTTAAAAATGTAGCATTTTAAAATAGAACTTCTTTAAAAAACAAAAAACAAATATAATTTATTTTTTAGAAAATGGAACTTTAAAAAACAGAATTTTCTAAAAAAAAATGAATCTTTTTTTTTTTTTTTTTAAAAAACAGAACTTAAGAAAATAGAACTTTGAAAAATAGAACTTATTTTCTTTTTAAAAGCAGAACTTACTTTAGAACTAATAAAAAATAGAAACTAAAAATATAACTATTTTTAAAAAGTTTTTTTAAATAGAACTTTAACTTAAAAAAAAAACTTAACTTTTTTAAAATAAATCTTATTTAAATACTACTTGCTTTTAAAATAAATTTCTAAATAGATCTTATTTTTTAAAAAACAACTTTTTTTAAACAGAACTTTTAAAAACATATAGAACTTTTTTTAATACAGCTTATTTTTTATCTATAACATATAAAACTGAAATGTCTTAACCATTTAAATCAATTTAATGCATCCTTGTTAAAAAGTATTCATTTCTTTAAAAAAACGTAATGACTCAAACCTTTCAATAGCAGCCAAAGTTTAAACTACTTGATTAATATATAAATTACTTCATAAGAAAAAAAAACCAAGCCACAAGTCAAAGTATATAGTTTATTATTATATCATCACATTTTTTACCAGCTGACTACAAAAGTGTAGTAGCTTTGCATTGCTCCATCATGAAATGTTCCTTCCTTTGACCCTCATGGGAACATGCAAACAAAAGATAAACAGAGCGATTGCACAAGTCATCATGTATCTTTCACTCGAGCACTGCTCCCTTTTAACACTGCGAGCGGTTTTGCAATAATTTTAGGAGATGTGTTCAGTCACCTAATGATAAAAAAAATACATTGATATGCTCCCTTAACAATCCTCACTGGCTAATAACAGTCAGCATATTTGCTACAGTAGCAGAGAATACAAAAGTAAATAAAGCATAAGAACAATTAAGGCGCTTGGGGTTGCTGGGTTAATTCTGTCAAACAGATGTCCCTTCTTTTGTCTCTTCGGCTTCCTGTGGACAGAAAGAAAAAATGTAAATGTTACTCATATATTCCCCATATGATATATATGTTTAGTGAAGTTTGACAGCCCTACATTTGTGGTTGTTTGGAAAGCCTTTATAATGTACCTTTCCGTGCAACTCTTCCTGTAGGTTCTTCACACTCTCCTTCCCCTTGTCCAGCTCTTCTTGAGTGCTCTTCAGGAGCTGTTGAAGTTTAGTAGCTGCCTGGCCGAGGTCTCGCGTCAACTTCTTCTCTTTCTCCAGTCTCTCCTGACATAGAAGCATGCAAAACATACACGGTTATTGAGTGCAGAGTTCCTGTATATGTTGATTTAAACTTTCGATTTTGAAGATGAGATATTGGAACCTTTAGCTCTTCAGTTGGTCCTTCTCCAGCAGCTTTCAACTCTTCTAACTGAGCCTCGAGATCCTGGATGCACTTTTGAGCCTGAGTAGAGAAATACATATATAAACACCCCAAGAATTTCAAATTGTGAATAATAGTCTACATAATATTTTAAATAAAACTTAATTAGAAAAAAAATAATTACATTTAGTTTAAATGTAATATAATATAAATAAAAAGGGAAAAACAACAGCAAAAATAAATAAATAAAAATTATATATATATATATACACATACACACACACACACACACACAAAAACAAATAAATGAAAACAAATAAATTAACCATCTAACCAATTTTACATTAAAAAAAAAAAAAACAACAATCAAGAAAATTAAAATAAATCCTAAATTAGAGGTCATAATACAAACTGAAATGTAATTAAATTAATATAAACAATACAAATAAAAACAACAACAAAAAAGAGTTCGATACAAAAACTAATAAAATAAAAGTTAATTTGAAAAAAAAGTGCAATTAAGCTACTAAATATTACCAAACCTACTTAATTAAAACTCAAATTAAATAAATAAATTTTATTTAAAAAAAATAAATAAATAAATAAATTAGAGGCCAACTGAAATGTAATTAATATAAAAAGAAAAAAAAAAAAAGTAAATGTAATACAAATTAGATCATTTGAAATTAAACATGCAATTAATCAAGGAAATATTAACAAACTTAAAACCACATATAATAAATTAAAAAAAATCAAATTTAATAAATTAGTCATCTACATGAAATATCTAAAATTTAAAATTAAAATCAAAATCAATTAAGTCAACTGAAAATCAATCAAGAAAATTAAGAAAAAAAATAAAAAAAAACTTATATTAGAGGCCATAATACTATGTATTGAATATAATGAAATTAATATAAACAAAAATAAAAACAAAAAAGAAATAAAATTTAGTTCAATTTAAAAAAAAAAACAGAAATATAAGTTAATTTAACACAAATTAGTTCATTTCAATTAAAAATAAAAAGTGCAATTAATCAAGTAAATATGAACAAATTTAATTTAAAGCAAAATCAAATAAATTGAAATTAAAATTAAATGAAACATCTAAATAAATTCCACATTAAAATGAAATAAAAAAAAAAAAATAAAAAAAATCAATAAAGAAAATCAAGAAAAAACAAAAACTAAATTAGATGCCATAATACTAACTGAAATGTAATTAAATTAACATAAACAATACAAACACACACACACACACACACAAATCAAGTTAATTTAATACAAATTTTAATACAAAAAAGTTAATTTGAAATAATAATCACTTAAAAATAAATCAAGATCAACCAAAATTGAATTAAGTGCAAATCTAAATAATTAAAAGTAAACCCAAATGAAATAAAATCAATTCAATATTAAAACTAAAAACATTATAAGTTAAATTCATTTTGGCACTTTTGGCATTTTTATTGTTTTGTTTATTCCTTGTTGAGTCCTTAAAGGAACACTTCACCTAAAAATGAAAAATCTGTCATGAATTACTCACCCTCATGTCGTTTCAAACCCGTAAGACCTTCGTTCATCTTCACAACACAAATTAAGAGCTTTCTGACCCTGCATAGACAACAACGCAACTGACACGTTCAAGGCCCAGAAAGGTAGTAAGGACATTGTTAAAATAGTCCATGTGACAGTGGTTCAACTGTAATGTTATGAAGCTACGAGAATACTTTATGTGAGCAAAGAAACAAAAACAACTTTATTCAGCAATTTTGTGGTAGCTGCGTTGCTGTCTACACGGAGTCAAAAAGCTCTTGGTTTTCATCAAAAATATCTTAATTTGTGTTCAGACGATGAACGAAGGTCTTACAGGTTTGGAACGACATGAGGGTGAGTAATTAATGACAGAATTTACATTATTGGGTGAACTATTCCTTTAATATTAAACGGACTAGCTTTTATGTTGTCTATGTTGTCATCCAGCAATGTGTCACCTGTTCATAGTTGTTTGCAACCTGCTGTCGAACGTCCTCTTCTGTCTGTAGTTTATTTGTTGCCTCCTCCAGCTGTGTTTTCACCTGTAAAGTCAGACATTGGAGAGTATGAGATATATGTTTTGTCACAGATACAAAACCCCCACTCAGCAGGACACAACAGCCTATAAATGTACACAAGTGAATGTACTCAAGACAAAAAAAAATAATAATAAAAATCATGCCGGAGAGCTGTTTTTAGGCCAGGCAGCACATGATACATAAGACATGCTACACCCTCCTTCACCGACAGGCTTTTATGAAAGACAACAAACAAGATGCACAGAACACACACTGGGAAATGAAAACAGACACAGTTACTACGTGCACAACCGGTATTGACCTGGGTGGACTGTGCGCTGTCCTCGTTCTGTACTCGCCGAGTCACTTCCTGTAGCTCCTGCCTGACCTGTAACGCACAGCTGTCACTCAAAGTAGAAAGTCATGTGTGCAACCTGAGACAAACCCATGTTAAACTTACCAGTGAAAGTTCGGCTCTCTGTTGTTGAGCATCCGTTTTGGCTGATACCAGCTGGACCTGAGTTTCTGATAGCAATGCCTTCAACTGAGAAGAATATAAAGAACAATAACCGAACTGTGAAAAACAGCACTTTAGTGAGCCTGAGACTTCTCTTCTTAAATAAAACTTATTCAAATTAAATGTTAATATAATATAAATGACAAAAAAAAACAAACCAAAAACACAAAAAAATCCATTTAAATTAGGTTCAATTAAAAAAGCTAAATAAAGTACATTTAATAAAAACAAAAAATCTAGAAATTGTATAATTTATATACATTTTATACAATAAATAATACAATATAAATCAAAACACTACAGTGTATGTTTTGTATGTTTAATGTATATATATATATATATATATATATATATATATATAATACGTAATAAAAAAACAACAACAAAAAAAAAAACAATTTCAGATTTTAATAATTTTAATTTTAATAGTTTAATATAAAAATCACATCAATATAAACCAAGATCAACCAGAATGGAATTAAGTGTAAATGAAAATGGAATGCAATTCTAAATATGACAGTACTTTACTTATAAATCAAATTTATATAAAAAATAAATAAATAAATAAATAAATAAATAAATAAATAAATAAAAATTAATAATAAATAATAATAATAATATTTTAATATTAAGCGTAAATGAAATGAAATGAAAAACATATCAAAATACTACTGTAAATGTAACTTAGAATAAAACAAAAAACAATTTTCATTTTAATAGTTAAATTTAAAATGAAATCACATCATAATAAATCAAGATCAACTAATACGGAATTAAATTTAAATGAAAATGAAACAAAATTCAAAATATCAAAATACTACAGTAATTTTAATTTGTATAAAAAAAAAAAATTAAATTAGAATTAAAAAACCCAAATTAAAAATATTATATTTTAATTTCAATATTTAAATTTAAAATAAAATCACATCAGAATAAAGCAAGATCGACCAAAATGGATTTAAGTGTAAATGAAAACGAAATTAAATTCAAAATATCAAAATACAACAGCAATTTTAACGTCAATATTAAAATTCTAATAAAAAATAAAAATCAATATTTTAATATTTTCACTTTAATAGTTTATTTTAAAATGAAATTACACCAAAATTTAATCGAGTGTACATGAAAATAAAACTTAAAAATATCAAAATACTACAGTAAATTTAACTTAATCAAAGTAAAAATCAAAAACAAATTAAAAATCAGTATTTTAATATTTTAATTTTAACAGTTTAATCTAACATGAAATCACATCAGAATAAACCAAGATCAACCAAAATGGAATTAAGTGTAAATGAAAATGAAGTGGAATTAAAAATATATATTGAAACTTCACAGTAATTTTAACATCATTTAAAAATCTAAATTATCTAAAAAAAATAGTTTATTTTAAAATAAAATTACACCAAAATTGAATTACATGTAAATGGAAATTTAATTTTTTTTTAAAAAATATCAAAATACTGCAGTCATTTTAACTGAATCAAATTAAAAACCCAATTTAAAAACCCAAATTAAGTGTAAATGAAAATACAAAAAAAACTACAATAAATTAAAATCTAATTAAAAACTCTAATATTTAAATTTTGTTAATTAAACTTACTACTAAAACATCCAATTTCAATTTAACGTAAAAAAAAAATAATAAATAAAATCAGATGTACACCTCCATTTAAAATGGGGATAAAATCCTTAATAACCTTATTAAGTCAGTCATTTTACCTGAGACATCTCTTCTGCGTATGTTTGACTGATGGTTATGGACTCCAGTTGTTTCTCCAGCTGTGCTTCCAAAAGCATCACCTGCCCCTTCAGCTGCAGAAAACAGAGAAACCACAAATCTCTATTAGAACAGTGTAATGTTTCTCATCTTGTATTTCACAGAAAGAAAAACTCATAGTTTTAGAGCAACATGAGTCAGAAACCTGATAACAACCTGAAGAACGATGCTAAATGCAAACACGCACCTGATCCGTATCTTGTCTGTCGGCATTTATCTTCTCTATTGTCTCCTCCAGGACCTTCACCTGATCCAAGGCCTGTGGGAGATCCATATAACTTCAGCACAACCACTTGGATATAGTAAAAAGTCACAAATCCAGTGACGGATGTTCTTACCGCCTGTTTTTGCTGCTCAGCATCTGAAATCTTTGACTTCCATGCAAGCTCGCCGTCCTCCACGCTCTTCTGTAGAACTTTCAGCATGCTCTCCTGTATGAAACACAAAAACTTTCTAGGTCAAAAGACCATTTTTAAAGAATAAAGTCTAATCTATATTGGCATGATAAATGTGTATCATCTTACCGTTTCGCTGAGAGTTGTTCTGTACTGTTCACACTCGGCCTGAATTGACCTCTGGCTCTCCTCTGACTGGGCGAGCTTCTGCTGCAGATCCTGACACATATTCAGATAAACGTGAGACAAGAGACAAAAAACGTGCACTGCAGGTATGTTTTCATAGAGACGATATATTACCGTCAAATCTGAGCTTGACTGTGTGTGCTGTTGTTCTGCTGGACTCTGTTGACTGTTTGTCAGAGTCTTCTGTGCTTCAAGTGTGAAAGCTTCCAGCCAGTTCGACTGCAACATACATATGTAAAATTAAAATTACTTTTACCTGCTCGCAAATTAATAACAGGTAAACAAAACGAAAAATTCTAACCTGATGTGTTTCTATGCTGATTTGAGGGAAGAGCTTCTGGAAGGCGCTTCTGGTATCTTTCTGAAAAGAGCTCAGCTGCTGCTCAACTTCGCTCTACATGCACACAAAAGCCTTTGATCATTAAAATAAACTGATAAATAGCACAAGAAATGAGTAGGAGTTTTAGCCAACTACAGCGTTTTGATAATGAACACCCCGTTCTTCATGGTTTTTGTGTATTTTGTAGATATACAATTAAGTGTGTGTTTATACTGTCAGTGTGTGTATATATATATATATATATATATATATATATATATATATATATATATATATATATATATATATATATATATATATATATATATATATATATATATATATATATATATATATCAGGGTTACCTGTGCCGCCTTGGCTTGGCTCAGTCTTTCTTCATTCAGCTTCTCAGCAGCAGCCAGAGCCTCCACCGCAGCATAGTTCTTCTCACGCAGTTCCTGAACACACACACCGACACACCAATCAGATGTAAATTAAGGTGTAATTCAGAGATGGATGGATTAAGGGATAGATAGACAGATGAACTGGCAGGTATAGATAAAAGGTTGTATGGCATAAAGGTTATATGGACAGATGTGCAGAGCAGATATGATGGGCATGGATAGATATGGACAAATGAGTGGGTAGACATGGATAGATGGGAGGAGTTAATGTAGAGCGGTGATGGGCGGGTTGGGTAGATATGGATGGACACAGGTAGATAGATATGGATTGACAAAAGTAGTTATAGATGAAGTAGTAGGTACATTTGGATGAATGCATAGGTAGAAATGGATAGATATGTAGGTGTATATATAAACAGTTCGGCTAGATATGTTTGGACTGGCTGGGTAGATATGGACAGACACATAGGTAGATAGATATGGATGGACAAGTACGTACATATAAACTAGTTGGGTAGATATGGTCAAACAGGCTGGATCGATATGGACAGATTGACAAGTTGGGTAGATATGAACAGTAAGGTAGATATGGATGGAAAGGTAGTTCTAGACGTTGTAGTGTACATTTGGATGAACACATAGGTAGAATTGGATAGATAAGTAGTAATATAAACAGCTTGGGTAGATATTTTTGTATTGGCTGGGTAGATACATAAGTAGGCAGATATGGAAGGATGAGAAGGTATACATGAATGGGTTTGGCAGATATGGATGGATAGGTTGGGTAGATATGGACGGTCACATGGGTAGGTAGATATGGATGGACGAGTAGGTACATATAAACTAGTTGGGTAGATATGGACAGACCGACAAGTTGGGTAGATACGAACAGTAGATATGGATGGAAAGGTAGATATGGATTATAGATGATGTAGTAGGTACATTTGGATGAACGCATGGGTAGAATTGAATAGATAAGTAGGTATATATAAACAGTTTGGGTAGATATTTTTGGATTGGCTGGGCAGATATGGACAGACACATAAGTAGGCAGATATGGACGGATGAGAAGGTATACATGAATGGGTTTGGTAGATATGGATGGATAGGCTGGGTAGATATGGATAGACTGACAAAGTCATGTAGATATTAACAGTAAAGGTAGTTAAATATGGATGGAGAGGTAGTTATAGATGAATCATATAGGTAGGTAGATATGGACGGACGAGTAGGTACATATAAACTAGTTGGGTAGATAATGGTCAAACAGGCTGAATAGATATGGATAGACTGAGAAGTTGGGTAGATATTAACAGTAAGGTAGATATGGATGGAGAGGTAGTTATACATAAAAGTAGGAACATTTAGACAGACGCATAGGTAGAAATGGATAGACAAGTAGGTGATATATAAGCAGTTTGGGTAGTTAATGAATGGACTGGCTGGGTAGACATGGACGGACACATAGGTAGGCAGATATGGATGGATAAGAAGGTACATATGAATGGGTTTGGTAAATATGGACAGACCGACAAGTTGGGTAGATATTAACAGTAAGGTAGTTAGATATGGATGGAGAGGCAGTTATAGATGAAGCCGTATATACATGTAGACAGACGCATGGGTACAAATGGATAGACTAGTAGGTATATATAAAAAGTGTGGGTAGATACAGATGCACAGGCTGAGTAGATATGGATGGACACATAAATTGGTAGCAACGGATGAACGAGTAGGTAAATATAAACTAGTTGGGTGGATATGGCCAAACAGGCTGGGCAAATATGATATGAATGGACTGGCTTGGTAGATATGCACAGACACATAGGTAGGTAGATTTGGATGGATGAGTTGGTTTATACATGTTGGGCACATATGGACCGACACATAAGTAGACATAGACTGACAGGTTTAGCAGAAATGAACAGCAAGGTAGTTGGATGGACAAGCAGGTAAGTAGATATGGGTGGCAAATGAGTAGATATGGATGTACAGGTAGGGTAGATATGCTCAGATGGACTGGGTAGATATGAACAGTGGTAGGAATGCACCAATGGGTTGGGTAGATTAGATGTGAAGGGGCAGATAGGTAGATATAGACAAGTTGGATAAGTATGGATGGAAGTAGAAATGAACTAACATTGCTCTTGGCTTTCATCCTCTCCATCTCTTCTTTAAGCTGTTGAAGTTCCTCCTCCATTGAGACCATGCACGCATCCTTCTCCAGACTGACAGCACAAAAACAAAAGCCATTATTAGAAGCATAAACGGAAAAAAAGCGGCAAGTATCCGAAGGAATGGACAAAAGAAATCTCTCTTACTTCTCAAATGGAGGCTCTGCTTCAACTTTATTGGCCTGTTGATACACAATTATAAATGAATGAACATGTATTACACACATGCAAATATTATTCAGTTATCAAAGGTTTCACTCACACTTTCCATCTTTTCCAGCTGAGCCTGTAGGGATGCCACCAAATCCTCCTTTTCTTTCAGACTAATGAACAGAGAGAAACGGATTCAATCCAAATTGTCTATATACATAAGATACACATAAAAAGTCATCAGCTGTATTGTATACCTATTTTTAAGTTGGTTGACCTCTGCGGTGTATTCCCTCCGTTCTGTGTCTGCCTCATTTACCCTGTAAAACAGGTCCATGTTTAGATCAGAGACTAGTGAGGTGCACAGATAATTGACGTTCTACTAACAATGGATGTGACTGAACCCATCCTAATTTGAAGATGAATTAAATTCAGTATCAAGGATCATACCGATTCTGAGTTTCCTCAGCCCGAGCTCTCTTTACTGTGTCAAGCTCCTCCCTCAGCTGATTAAGCTCTGCCCCCAGTGATGTCACTTGGTCCTCCCTCTCTTTCAGACTGCAAATACATTAAAATACTCATATTACCATTAAACTTTGAACATTAAAAAATTAAACTAAACAGTGATTCAATCATATGAATCCAAATGGTGTTTGGACATTACCTGCTCCTCAACTGTTCAATTTCCTTCTGTACAGAATCAAAACAGGGTTGAGAATAGTATTATTTTTCATTCTGAAAGTTACATCCAATACAGTATTTGATGTTCACTGAGATTTACTGTATTGTAATGGCAACCATATTAGAGAGTGCCAAATATTTGTACCTGGATCTCAGCCTGTGCTGTTGCTTCCACCTCCACAGAGGGCTTTTCCTCAGCAACCGTGGTTGTTGGAGACAGCTGTGCTCTTAATATCTCCAGCTCTTTACATCTGTCTTTCAGCTCTGTCTCTGTAGCGCGCATACGCTCCTGGAGTTCTGTAAACAGAAGTCATTTCCGCCTTAAAGTTACAAAATAGAACATGGCTTTTCCAACTTCTCCAACTCACTGTTTCCATCTGGGAAGAGAGCCAAAGGAACACTCATATTCACATCAAGTGAAAGATGTGTGTGTTTGTGTGTACTGACCGTTGAGACTCTTAGCTTGCTCTTTGGCTGCGTCTACTTGAGCCTGAAGGGTGGTGCTGCCGTGCCGAGCCTCACGGAGTTCCTCGCTAACGCGATCCAACTTCTTCTGCAGAGCCTGCTCTGCTTCCAAATGGGACGCCTAAACATGGACAACCATTCAAAACTTTGTGTAAAAGGCCAAAAATTAAGTCTACTGTACAGCTTTATTTGGAATGTAACAAAATATAGTTCTTTTTGGAACCTGATAGTACATGTTGACCATCTATTTTCATTGTATAGCAAGTCATGTGGGTTTGGAACAAAATATGTAAATAACAGGATTTAAATTTTTTTGTGAACTTTGTGTTTAATATCAAAGAATGTATCATTATTAAACATTCAACATGAGAGTGTTAACCACAGGGGCTTACATTTCTTGCATAGCTACGCTAAAATACCCACCCACACACAGATAAACACAAACAGACAAAACATCCTGAGAAAAATACAAGACATCACAAAGACAGATAAAACGTATATTGTTACATATATGGTGAAATTCCAGAACTATCATGATACAAAGACCACAGCCACCTCAAAGAAATCAAGATAACAGGAAAGAGGTCAAGGGTCATAGGGGGCTTACTTTTGTTTGTGCTTGCTGTTCTTCAGCAGCCGCCATCTTGGTTTCCAAAGTCTTCCTGAGCTCCTCTTCAGCATGCTGAGTGGCCGTGCGCTCATTCAGTTCTCGGTTGAGACGCACACAGTCCTGACGCAACTTTGCCAACTCCGCATTCTGCCTGTATGCGTGAAAAAGACAGATTCACATAAAAAAAAGCTTAGATAAGATATTATATACTTAGAGGCTGTTTAAATGTTAGTTTGGGGTTTACAATGTTGTTGCTAAGGTTTTCCAAGTGTGTTTGCTATATGTTTTATAGGGTGTTGTTTAGGTGTTCTGGGCAATTGTTTACTGGTCCAATTCAAAGAAACCCATTCTCAAGTCTCTGGTCTCTAGATACGTCTCTCTCAGTTCAGGTTGTTGGATTTCTCCCACCCAGTTTGGCATCCACCAGTTGAAGTTGTTACTATACCTTCTTCTTGTCCATATGTCTTCAAGTCCAAAGTTTGACACTTCATTGGTTACAATGCAAGGTTATAAGGGGACTTTATGTGTAATACCTGCTTTCGGCCTGGCTAGTGGCTTGATTGAGGGCATCTCTGAGAATAGAGTTCTCCTGTTGCAAACGGGCCAGCTGAGCATTCGGTCCGTTCTCTAACTGCTCTTGCAGGCTTTGGATCTGTGGACACACGCACAACCAAAACATTCAATAACCTGACAACATACTACCCAGCATATTGAGAAGGAAAGTGTGAGAGGCTGGCGACTTCTGACCTTGCTGTTAAGCTGCTGTGTCTCCTTGACATGCTCCTGGTAGGAAGTCTGCATACGAGCCTGAAGAGCTGCAATCTCCTGGCCACGGGCGCTCAGTTCAGAGCTCATACGGGTTTCTACGGATGTCATTTTGTTCTTTGCAGAACTCAGCTCCTATTAGCCAGAGCAATGAGAGTTGGAGATACAGTTAACCAAATTACCAAATAGGACATATTCTTGATCAATGTCATTGTTGGTCCTGGGACAACATTCCTATTGACCAATCAGATTTTCAAGATAGGGAAAGGGTAAAGGTCAGAATTAGGGGCTACGGTTGGGGACAGAGTAAACTCAATCAAACATATCTTTGTATTAAAGTAGTTAATGGTTATGGTACAGGGATAGCATTAACTGAAACATTGCTCCATCCATCTATCCATCTTCCAAAACGCTTGCCCTTTGTAGGGTTGTGGAGATGCTGGAACATATCTCACCATCTTAGGCAACACCTTTGACCAGCATGCGGCAAGTTTGGTCCTAGAGGCCTCCAACCCTGAAAAAAACCCTTACCTACCTATAGCCTTAGTAATTCTGAAGACATTGATTAGCTTGTTCAGGTGTCTATGATTAAGGTTGGAGCTGAACTCTGCAGAGCTGCGACTCTCTAGGACCGAACTTGCCTACCCCTGCCCTGGATGGATGGCCAGTCCATCACTGAGCATTACCCCAGGACCAACAAAAG
This sequence comes from Labeo catla, assembly GCA_012976165.1. NCBI lineage: Eukaryota > Metazoa > Chordata > Actinopteri > Cypriniformes > Cyprinidae > Labeo > Labeo catla. The sequence goes on along the minus strand of VONZ01001281.1, from coordinate 81,991 downwards.
ATTTATTTTTCAACAGTCACTCAAGACCTTGCTCTGAAGAAGCTTGATCATGAGTAGAAACTAGCTTGAACCTCATTTGTTTAGATACGCATGTTGGCAGGCGTCACCTTGGTAAGCTCTTTGACTCGGGTCTTGGCTGCAGCTACATTGCCCTGCTCAGCGGTTAACTGCTTTTCCTTCTCCTCCAGCTGCTTCTTCAATGCCGCCAATGGGTCACCCTTCTGAGATGCCTGCAAACAAGGAAAAGAAAGAGATATGACTACTAACAGAAAGAGACAAGCATTAGGGGTTTGAAGAGGGGTTGATCAGGTGTAGACTTTGTACCAGTTGCCAGGAGTCCTTTCCTGCCTTCTTGCTGATGATCTCAAAGAGTTTCTGGGTCTCTGACTCGCTGAACGATTCACTATTCAGACTGGAGACCAAAGTTTTATATGGTGATGGCTGGGGGGCACTGACTGTTTCCACAGAAGCCACTTAAAAGAAATTTAAATTAGGATGATAAGGGTATTGCAAAGAGTGCAAGTTTGAAGAGGTACTATTACATCTGTCCTATAGCCTAGATCAGGGATTGGCAACGACGGTCCTGGAGTGACAATGTTTTGCAGAGTTTAGCTCCAGCCCTAAATTACTAAACTCTGCAGGACACTCCAGGACTGACGTTGCCTATACCTGTCTTAGATGGATATGACCAAAGAATACTCACCTGGCTCAGCCTTCTTCTTAGACTTCTTCTTGGTTGGAACTTCAGTTTTGGGTTCTTCAGCTTTAGGGGGAGCAGCAACCTCAGGAGCGACTGCTGCTTTCACCGCCACCTGTGCAACCACCGGTTCCACCTTAACTACAACTTCTGGGGCCTCCACAGGTTTGACGGGGGCCGGTTCCACCTTGGCCACCTTCTTCTTTTTCTTCTCTTTGGGGGAAGGAGCAAGTGGGGCCACCACAGCACTTACAGTGGGAGGTACAACACATTCAACAATCTTAGGGGCTGGTTCAGGTACAACTGGCTTGGGTTTAACTTCAGGTTCAGGCTCGGGAACTGGCACAGGTTCCGGTTGGGGTTCTGGTTCAACTTGGGGTACCACTTTGGGCTCACTGTTCTCAACCACCGCTTCAGGGACGGCCTCAGGTTCAGGTTCTGGAAGGTTCCCATTTGGCTTCTCCTCCTTCTTCTTGGCTTTGTTTTTCTTTTCAGATGTCTTTTTCTTCTTGTCAGAGCGCTGGGGTTGGATCTTACTCGAGTCTTGCCGCTGTTTGGCCAGGGCTTCCTCATATGAAGTCTCCTTCATGGAAAAAGTTGACACAAGTGTAATGCCAATGGCAGAGAACACCATGAAGCCACCAAACACCACAATTCCCAGAGTTTGAGGGTCGTACACATCCATCTTTGCTCAGTCCTTTTCTTTCCTTATCCTGATCCTACAAATACGTAAACAAGGACTATTTCATGTTAAGGACTGTTTAATGTTAACAACAACATCCTAGCATTTCATCCAAGTACCTTAAACCATTTCACACAAGAACTTCCTGTTTACTGGACAGACATAAAAAGCAATGCTAAAATGTAAATTCATAATGTTTTGAAAGATATTTTTTTTTTCCAAATATTTTCACATGAATGATACACACTGAAGTGTTGTTGAACTGGTGCATTGATCTTTTGGACTTGATACTGCCACCTATATGTGTGGAGGTAGCATCAAGAAAAAACAAGAAAAAATGAGCTTTCACTTACTGACAGAACTATCCTACAAGCATATTTGTCACCTATAAGTCATTTATTCTGGCTGGTTGTGTATTACTCATTTGGCTGGGCATCTATTGGCCTTACAAAAAAGGGGGGGAAATATGGGTGCACAGTGCTGAGTGGATGGCAGTAAAAAATGATGCCTTGAGATGGTGTGAAAAATCTCTTGCTCTTGCAAATTTTGAGAAAAGTTCTTTTGACTAAAGCCAGCACTATAACTTTTGCGCACTAGTTCAAGTTATGCAACACCCCACCGAGACTACGCTCCTCAACATTCTCTCACACACACAGAGAGGCATACATTCAGTTTCCAGGGGACAGGTCTGTGTGCAACAGACCATAATAAACTTCCCCCAACCTCACGTTTGCTCTAGCCGGTGCAACTCTCGCCTGGAATTTCTATAGAGGGGGTCTCTAGATATCTGCCTCGGGCACTCAGGTAAGGGGGAATGCTGACTGGTCTTAAAGGAAATGCCATTTAAACCGCATACTTAACACATGCATTATTATAAACTGCTTTGTTTTATAGAATACCCTTAAGGAACGCCTACCAGAAGCCCTGTGGTGGTACTATAGCACGGTGATGATATCAGACAACGATACTGCAGTTTTTGTACTATTAGTATTTATGAGGTACTTCAAAGAACACCATAGTATTAAAATGGTGCAAAATGCCCAAAAATATGATAATGCTACTGGTTTGTTAGTGAAACACTTAAGACCTAGCTGTAAAGAAAATAAATAAATACTATATTAACATGTTAAACAACACAGTTTTTCTTAATTACAAACCTATTTTTTTCATGCAAATATTTTACGAAAATGATCACAGTTTTGGATCCACATGTGACAACCAGCAGAGAGAGGACTTGGCAGACACAGGAAATGCAGAATTCCTATATGCAGGACACATACTCCACATCTGAATGAAGGGGGGCTGCTTTCCTATGTTGGATATTAACCCTTTCAGAAACATTGCTGACGTTACATAATAACTGCCAAAAGAATTCCAGCTTATCTGCTGTCTTTATAACTTATTGAACAAAGTAGGGCTATTAACCCCAATTTCCAACTCAATTACTTCTTTGGTTTGATACAATCTAAAAGTTTTTTTTAACCCTCTCTTTCCTCTTGAATGAACTGCTACTTAAGCTTCACAAATCTAGGAGAATCTTAAGATACATTTTTATTAAGAATACAATAAAGACAATAGGAAACTTTGTAAACTGTGAAAGTAAACAGGCATTCTGGATGATTATTAAGTGTTGGATAAACATACTTAAAAGGATGAAAAACATTTTAATGTTATAAATCAAATGCAAAAGACAAGGCAAACAATCCCGCTACTCAAAACGGTACAAAGCCAGTAAGCCAAGAAAAATGTATAAAAGGAAACTCTGAAACTATGAAGCATCACTAAGGACACGTACACTCGCGTAGATGAAAAACGCTTTGAATCAGATCACCACAACACACAAGTTCAAACTACTCGCGAATGCAAATTATTTTCAAACACAACCAACCTAAACAATGATGATTTCAACAACACCGTCAGTCAGACTGACAAACTTTAGATAAAGAATGTAACAGCTGCATTGGTAATGAAAAAACACACAAGAGTGATAAAAGCATGCGCTTACCTGCGGTCAGACTCACAGTGATAAAAAAATCGCCGCTGACTTTTGGAGTCGTGGCACTTTTTGCGAGTTGGCGCAGCGCCCGCCTGTGAAGCCAATACGCGACCTCATGCTAACATCTGATTGGATAAACGCCTGTCAATCAACGCTCTTTAAACCAACCGCTTCACGCGTAGTATCCAAAAGCATGCGGTGGGAAGCGCTAAGGGCTGTGAGTATTTGGTGGGATGTATAATGATGAAAGTGCTTGAAAAATAAACTAAGTATCGGATGTAATACTCCAAAAGTATTATTTAAACACCAAAGACACTTTTTTTTAATACTACCCTTAAAAATTACTTTGGGGTTATCATAGGGAAGTTAAGGCATCAGTAATGCTATGGTAGTTTGGTACTTCAGCGCTAGTTGTCACTTTTGTTGTAGGATTGGATGGGGGAGTTTGTCTGGGACCGCTTACCCATCGTTTTTTTTCTGCTTCTCATTCCAAAAGACTTTAGTATTCATGTCCTTGACATGCATTCGCCTAAACGTCAGTCAGATATGGTTATGGAGTGAGATTTTACCCAAAATGATCAAAACCAAAAGACCGTTATCATTCATGTATGTAGCAAAAAGAGTTGAGTGCTCAAGTTAGGGTTACCTAAGGTTAGGGGTGTTATTTTCTTGCTGTAGAAAATAACACTTTTTTTTAAGATGCAAGAAAGCATGTATTGTCAGTCTTGACTGAACAAGAAGCGGTGAAAATTGTGAAATGTGCTACCTAGCAATTGCAAAACCCATCTTTCCCAAATCAGCTTGAATAAAGCTTAAATGACAATGTGTTCTTCTCAAATGTGTGTAGGTGATGTAATTATTAGCTCTGGAAAGACTTCCAGTAATCGGAGATAACTAGAGTTTACACTGAGGGCAAATAAATGTCACAGAGTAACTGTTTACAAAATCAATAGTTCACATATTCAATTCAATTGAATATATGGAAAACATATGTGGAAAAAGAGTTGTGCTACTGTAGGTTGTGCGTTGAGAGGCCTTAATGTGAAGATGAGAAATAATTTGACTGGAACTACTTCCAAAAGTCATGTTCTTTGGTTTGACCCCTGTTATTTATTAAGTACACAAGCAAGGTGCTTTCTCTGAAGTCTGTTTGCTAGGGACTAAAGCCTTTGCAAACTTACAACTGTACTACAACTTACAACTGCAAATTTATACTGTATTTGTAATGTCTGTATGATTATTATTAGTGGTGCTTGCTAAGGTGCAACCATTATTGCACATACTTAAAGTTAAATATCAATCCTCTAAGAGTGAGTTTTAATGGAACAGCTTGCTCATATATGAAAATTCAGTTATTATTTACTTACCCTCATGTCGTTCCAAACCCGTAAGACCTTCGTTCATCTTCCGAACACAAATTAAGATATTTTTGATGAAATCCAAGAGCTTTCTGAACCTGCATAGACAGCAATGCAACTGAAACTTTCAAGGCCCAGAAAGGTAGTAGGGACATTGTTAAAATAGTCCATGTAACATCAGTGGTTCAAATGTAATTTTATGAAGCTACAAGAATACTTTTTATGCACAAAGAAAACGAAAATAACGACTTTATTCAACAATTTTCTTCGTCTTCGACGAGCGTTCATTCTTTGCCAACAAAAAGTATTTTCATAGCTTTTATAAAATTAAGGTTGAACCATTGATGTCGCATGGACTAATTTAATGATGTCCTTACTACCTTTCTGGGACTTGAATGTGTCAGTTCCGTTGCTGTCTATGCAGGATCAGAAAGCTTTCGGATTTTATCAAAAATATCTTAATTTGTGTTCTGAAGATGAACGAAGGTCTTATGGGTTTGGAACGACACAAGGGTGATTAATTACAGAATTTCCATTTTTTGGGTTAACTATCCCTTTAAGCTTTCTTTGCACACTGAGTGCGAAAATTTCACACATTAAAAAAAAAAATACAACTTCACGTTGTGTCAATAACGTTTACAAACTGGCTCCGAAAGTTTCGTCTATCATTAAAATAATTCTGATCGGGTCAATTACGGGAAAAAACTTAACCTACACTGTGTTATATAGTAACATCGAGAGATGAATAAATTTACAGTTGTGAGAAATATAGTAGCACATGTGAGATATAAAATTACAGTTAACTTGCTCTGAGGTGTAAATTTGCTTCTTCACTAAAAAAAAAAAATGGTGGCGAAACAATTTGCACACAGAAATTGTTAGTACATTTCACAAACAGACATTTTTACAAAGAAACGGCAAGTAACAAATCAAATTGAATGTAAAATTTAGAAGTACAGAAATCATATTTTCTTTTAAAATGTCCTCAAACAATCTTTGTTTTATTTGCAACTTATTAAAATCAGTTTTAGTGTATTTTACTCTGCATGTACTGCATCTAGACACATCAATGTTAACATTAAAATTATGTAATCTCTTCTTACAAAAACATTTTAGAGGTTTCCATTCCAATCAACTTCCATTTAAACCTTCTATCAGTCCATGTTCATTCAAAGCTTTGCTCCAAAGGTCACTGAAGATACATCTACAACACTGTCAACATAGTACAAATCCACCCACTCGCACTAACACAGAATGTTTCTTTTTCTCAGAAACTGTTTAAAGCGAGTCAAGGTAAAACATCGGAGCTCATCTGGAGGGAAGCGGTTCACACATCATCTCTAGACCTGATGAAGAAAAGGGCGGCCTACATATCAACAAACAGCCAGAGAATTTGCTTACTTAGTAACAAGACATCTATTCCCATGCTGATTTCTTACAGGATGCTGCTGAGTAGCACCCAGCTGATAGGTGTACTTTCAAGGTGTGTTGATGGGGTGGTACATCAAAAAAAAGGAAAGATGGATGCCAAAATACCATGGATGATTCCCTATATTCACCGCCAACACTTGCAAATTAAAAATGTTGAGGCAACATATTTGCTTAGGCTCCAAATTCCCTGTTTGAGCCCAAGCGGTTTATGGTCTTTGGGAACAACCACATCTGCCAGCAGCAGTAAGTACAATTACAGAGCCGTGGAGGTAAGGGGGCGGAGTACGCTGGATGTTTGCTTTAGCCGGCACTGACGAGGGGTGTTCCATCAAACAAACCTTTATGGCAACCCCACAGGACACGCAGCTGAGCAACTCTAAACACCAGATGTGCATGTTCATCCTTCTGACTATCGCACAAACATACATATTTTCCATAGTAATGCTGTTGACCATAATGACAGTTGCATTATGGGTATGCAGGATCAGGCAAAAACATGTCAAACATTAAGAAAATTCAACAGTCACACTAAAGAAGAATTGAATGAACTTTAAGTTTTGCAACAAAGCGTAAACAATTACGGAAACGTAAAATAATTTTGAATAATCACTAGGGATGTAACGGTATTATCAATATCATGATATTGCCGTAACAAAACTGTTGATATCATTGTGGTCACATGACGATATAAAACGATACGTCTTCTGGGCAAAAAGCATAGTTTTTAAAATATATTTAAACGTCTTATTTTAACATAAAAAGTCTTTAAAGTATGCTTTATGAAGGTTTATTGCATGTGCTATGGGTTTAGCACGTGTTTGAGAATGCAACGGCCACTATTTATTTTATTTTCGCGGCAGATGATTACAGCATTTCACTATTGTAGGAAGAGGCGTTTTTGTAAGCCTGTTTTCACTGAAGCTAGAGTTTTCCGTCAAAATAAAAGCTTAAAAGTGCAGTATGAATTGCTAACAGCTATCGGTTTAAATGGGAAACGTTACTGCAGTCTAAGATCAAAATACCTCCTTCAGATGTAGAAAATAGGAAATAAGTATTGTAATTTACTGTAAAGCAAAAATAATATAGAGTACGAGGGGGTAAAAGGCGCCTTTTATATTATTTTCCTTTAAACCACTAGATGGCAGGAAAACGTGGCGTAGCACTTTCCAAAACATTCGATTTTCGAGATACACGTGTACATGTGACTGATCTTTGACGCCATGGCGGGCAGCAGCGCAAAGTCGATTTTGTGCTTGATTGATCTAATATCTGGTGTTTTAAAAAATGATTTTCTGTTTTTGGGGTAAAAAGCGCCCATGCTGTTGGGTCTAAAAGGCACAAAAATTAACATGATGATTAATAATAAGTCTTTTGTTGACATGACATTGTTATATTCAGATGGTAAATATCATGTATTATGTTGGGCGCTCATTTTAGAGATAACCACCATGTTTAGAATGAAATCATCATATTTAAAAACAACTGTAAATCTATATTCAATTATTATGGGATCTCCTTCAATGCTTTCAGAATCGTTTTTTTTTAATGATTTTGTTTTTGTATTTTATAATATATGTTTTATATTAACACATTTTAATGACAGTAAATTTACTGAACAAAATGTAAATCTTTTATTTGTCGAAATAAGCAGAATATAGTACAAACTTGGCTAAAGTGATTGTTTTTTTTAAACTTTGGCTTTCTAAAACAAACTTGTAATTTAGACTGAGACAGTATACCAAAAAAAAAAGAGGGTTGAGTCCCCTACCCGCCACGTCTTCATTTGTGTTGCATGTTGCAATAAATATGTTGCAATCGCATCCAAAATAAAAGTTTTTGTTTATATAATGTGTTCTGTGTCTATTTATTATGTATACACACACACACACACACACGCACACACACACGTACAGTATATATTTAGAAAATATTTCTAAGTATATATTTATATTCATATGATCTGTATTATATATAATTATATTTAACATATAAACAACATATTTTTCTTAATGATGTACATGAATGTTTGTGTGTATTTATATGCTACATAAATATAAATATACACAGCACACACACATATTATGTAAACAAAAACCTTTATTTTGGAAACGATTAATCGTGATTAATCATTTGACAGCACTATTTTAAATGCATGTTTACATCTCATAACACTATTAATGTGTATGATACATGGTGATTCACACTAAAAAAAACTATGCACTTTACAAAAATTCAATTGAATTTTAAGAAACAGTTAAATATAATTCAGTTTTACTCAGTTTCTATTTGCTTGAATTCACATTTGATTTACAATTCTGCATCCTGTTTTCGCCCTCAGATCAAAGTCAGGAATCGATTTAGAATACAAAGGACATTCTCAAATTATTTCTAATGGCACACAACCCTGGCTTTATGTGAACAGAAAAAAAAAAATAAAAAATCATAACTTGCTCCTTATGTAAGTTGTCACTCAGTAAGACACACATACACTGTGAGTTTTGTCCAGTACATTGTGTCCTGTACTGAGGAGTCCAACACAGGAGACAGAGGGGATGAGGACAGAGAACAAGGAGGGACGGGTTGATATGTGGAATACATAATGACTCTTAACATGTGGATTCAGACTCAAGGCAAGAGGAAGAGGGGAAGTTAAAAAATGAAGACTATTTCATAAAACAACATCTTTGGCTTCTTATTGATTTTTGTTGACAGTTCAATATACAATCCGACTTTACACCAGACGTAGAACATTCAAGCTGATAAACCCATGAAACATGCTGGACTATAGATAGGAAGTACTAAAGATAAGCCAAGACTAGAATCAATGGTTATGCTCAGAATAGCATACTACAGTTTTTCTGAAGTATGCAGCATGAATATTGTGTATCTTATGAACATTTTTTGCATCAGCTATGACTTCTATAAATCCAAAGAGTTCCCTTTTTCCAATACAATTCTGTGAAAAAAAGTATTTGGCAGTCCGATCAAATAATCAAACATGATACGGTAAAAATTTTGACTGATATTATGTGAGAACTGCGCATGCGCAGTAATCTGTGCTCCCTTTCACTACACCGCCGCTCCTGACCAATAGGCGGCAGTAAAACGCCTAGTCTCCTATTAAAATCACCACAAAAGAATTTACTCCATTCTGTTTTCAAAGTGCCCTAGCCATCTATTATCCTGCTATGCTAAAATTTTATAGTAATGCTCAATAACTATGTCTACGGCCTCTAAGGTTGTCCTGGGATTGTCGATAGTGCTTACTATCAGCACCGTTGCAGGTGTTCATATCAAGCAGAACTGGGACAGGCAGGTAAAAACAAATCACTCTTGCTCTATTAGCCTAGATGAACACCATGCCTTTATGAGGCACTATTATTCATGTATTCATTCTTGCTTACCTGTAGTGTACAGTCTGCATGCTACCAAAACAAGTAATGACGTATAACGTTAAGCGAATCTGTTTTACTGTTGTTGTCTAAGTAGTCTCATCGTACAAAAACATACTATTTTAATATATTAACGGTAGTTACTGTGTTATTAAATGTTTTGTTCGGGGAAAGACGTTTATTTGAACCCTGACAGTTGGATTTTGTAAGGGTGTTCAAGCTACTGTTTATAACAAATAGCGTTACCGTGTTTTTTTTTGTTTGTTTTTTTTTTTTTTTGTTTTTGTTTTTTTTGTTTTTTTTTTTGGTATAGATACTTACCATGGTTGTGAGGAGCTGTATCTTTGACTATTAGTTTAAATATGACGTTAAATATAACGAAGTATTTAGATGTTAAAACATCTGTCATATTCGCAGAGTCTGCGTGAAGGAGTTCTGCGGGATCTGGAGCGCGTGGAGCGGAAGCGCGAGAACCTGCGCGCTCTCGAGGAGCAGATCCAGCTGACGAGACAGCTCGTGAACGAGCGCGACAGACGAGAGGCTGAAACGGCGGGACCAAACAGTTCATAACTCGACTAGCTAGACTGGTACAACAAATTGTTCTTACTTACAACTAACAGTTACAGTTGTACAACTCATACTCGGGTTTCTCTTACGTCTTTGGTAACTGAAATACAGTGTTTATAGGTTCAACAATAGTAAACTCTGGTAATTAATGAATTAATTAGTCAAAACTGCGCACAAAATGTACTTTTAATAATTGGCATTACAGTATTTACCATGGTTGTGTATCAATATGAATGTGTCTGTATACTAAGGTATCTCAAGGATTTGAAATGGGACAGATTTTTACTTGTCCAGCCACAAAATAATAAATAAATTTTATAGTTTTCTATGTTTTTTAATCTTCTATTCTTATTAAGTTATGACACCTACATTTTAGAAACCAGTACAATTTTATAATGATCTATTCCAATATTCTATATTCCAGCTAGCCCAACTAATATACACTACTAGTCAAACGTTTCTGGACAGTTCGATTTTTAATGTCTCAGACGCTAAAGTCTCTTCTGCTCACCAAGCCTGTATTTATTTTATCCAAATGCAACAAAAGCAGTAATATTGCGAAATATTTCCACTATGTAAAATAACTGCTTTCTGTTTGAATATATTTTAAAATGGAATTTATTCCCTTGATCAAAGCTACATTTTTTTTAGCATCATTACTCCAGTCTTCAGTGTCACATGATCCTTCAGAAATCACCATATATATGAAAGCTAAATTATACACTATACCATTCAAAAGCTTGGAGTCAAATTAATTAATTTCTTTCTTTTTTGTGGGGAAAGAAATTATAGAAATTAATACTTTTATTTAGCAAGGATGCTTTAAATTGATCAGAAGTGATGAAAAAGACATTTATAATGTTACAAAATATTTCTATTTGAGATGCTGTTATTCTGAACTTTCTATTCATCAAAGAAACCTGAAAAAATTCTGCTCAGCTGTTTTAAATATAATAATAATAAATGTTTTTAAGTAGCAAATCAGAATATTAGATTGATTTCTGAAGAATCATGTGACTTGAGTAATGATGCAAAAAAATCAGCTTTGAAATCACAGGAATATTTTTTTTTTTCTTTTTAGATTTATTTTTGGCATTGTTATGCCTATATTTAGATAGGGCAGTGTAGTTGGACAGGAAGTGAAGTGGGAGAGAGAGAAGGGGGATTCGAATTTGGGACGCCCGCAGCGCAACGGCACTATATGTCTGTGTGCTAACCACAAGGCTATTGGTGCCAACATAAATTACATTTTAAAATATATTCAGATAGAAAGCAGTTATTTTAAATAGTAAAAATATTACACATTTTACTGTTTTTGTTGTACTTTGGATCAAATAATGCCTTTGTGAGCAGAAGAGACTTCTTTAAAAAACATTAAAAAACTTACTGTTCAAAACCTTTTGACTGGTAAAGTTCAAACATTTTAAAGACAAGTAAACACTAATAAAACAAGAAGAAATAAACAACTTAACAGTAAATAGCAGTGGTTCTCAACTCCAGTCCTCGGGGTCCGCTGCTCTGCACATTTTGTATGTTTCTGAATCTGACACACTCTGTTCAGTTCATGGATCTTTCACCTAACGAGCTGATGATCTGAATCAGGTGTGGTAAATGAGGGATACATACAAAATGTGCTACAAAATATAGTACTACATCTGCCATGTTGTCACAGTCACGTATCTTATCTACTAGATTGAAAAATGGACAGTGGGGACCAGAGGGGTCTTGCTGCACAGGACGATGAAACCATGTGCACATCAGCTTCTGAGGGTCTGGAGGAGGGCGAAGTGGAGGGAGAAACTCTCCTCATTGTGGAATCAGAGGACCAGGCGTCTGTGGATCTGTCTCACGACCAGAGCGGAGACTCTCTGAACAGCGACGTCGGGGAGGACGGAGAGGGAAGCTGGAACGAGGACATGTCGTTCTACTGCGACAAGTGCCACAAATGGATCCCGGCCGGTGAGAAGACCAATGACAGAGGACGACACATCTGATACATTCTTATGTTACCAGATTAAGATGTCCAACATGTGATGCATTTGTTCACCCAATAAAGACTGATCTGAAAAAGTGCCTTGTCTCAGAGCTGTCTTTCTTTTCTTTCTCCCTGTATGGTTCAGCCCAGCTACGTGGAGAGCAGCCAAGCTATCTGAAAGGAGACAACTTTTTCAAGTTCACCTGCTCGGACTGCGCGGAAGACGGGAAGGAGAGTTTTGAGAGGATGAGGCTGACCTGGCAGCAGGTATTTCATCTGAAACAATTAAAATAAATGAAACCATATTTAGTTAGGTAAACAAAAAAGTCTGAGGGATCTACATTTCGGCATCTGTTCTTGAAGAAAATCTGCTTTACAAACATTACAAAATTGAAAATCTCATGTTATCCAAATAAAGAGTTTTGACATGTGATTTAATTCTGTATTCTGGCAAGAAAAGTCTGTAAATTGTTTGATTTTATGCTTATAGGTGGTGATGTTGGCCATGTATAACCTGTCTTTAGAGGGCACTGGACGACAAGGTTATTTCAGATGGAAGGAAGATATTTGTGCATTTATTAGTCGGCACTGGACCTTCCTGCTTGGATCTAGGTGAGATTGAGTATCAAGAATCTTATATTTTGTTTTAGAATCACTCTAAAGTAAAGACAAATGAGTATGTTTTATGATCATACACTCTCAGAAAGAAGACATCAACGTGGTGGAGCACCGTTGCAGGGTGCCTGTCTGTCGGCAGCCCAACGTTTTTCCGTTCAGGAGCGCAGGAGTTTGGAGAACCCGGCTGGTGGAAGCTAGTCCAGAACCGGCCACCGACTCTACGGCCCGAGGGGGAGAAAAGTTCTGCAGCTTCACTCAAAGCTAAAGGTAGTAGTAATTTACATCAAAATGAACGCTCCTCCGTTCAGCATGTTTTGAGCAGTGGTTAACTGATATAGGTTTTTTTTTTATTTATTTTTTTTATTCATGTTGAAGTCAAAATGTTGTGGAAGCCAGTTTCTGCCACTAAATAAAAAAAAAAGGTAAATGCGAGTTTTTATCTCACAATTCAGATTATTTTCACGCAATTGCAAGATTACAAGATTCTGACTTTTTTTTCCCCTCAGAATTGTGAGATATAAATTTGCAAAAATAGAATTGCACGATATAAAGTCAATTGCGAGATGTAAAGTCAGAATTGTAGGATATAAACTCGCAATTGTATATCATGCAATTCTGAGGAAAAAACAATTCAGAATTGTGAGTTTATATCTCGTAATTCTGACTATATAACTCGCAATTGTGAATTTATAACACGCAATTCTGAAAAATTTTGACTGAAAAAAAAGTCAAAATTGTGTTTATATCTTGTAATTCTGACTTTGTTTCTTGCAATTGCGAGTTTATATCATGCAATTCTGAGAAAAAGTCAAAACTGTGTTTATATCTTGTAATTCTGACTTTATAACTCACAATTGTGAGTTTGTATCTCACAATCCTGACTTTATTTCTTGCAATTGCTAGTTTATATCATGCAATTCTAACAAAAAAAAAGTCAGAATTGTGAGTTTATATCTCGTAATTCTGACTTTATAACTCACATTTGTGAATTAATAACATGCAATTCTGATTTCATTTCTGACAAATGCTAGTTTACATCATGTAGTTCTGAGAAAAAAATAAAAATTGTTTATATCTTGTAATTCTGACTTTAGAATTCACATTTGCGAGTTTATATCCTGCAATTCTGACTTCACATCTCGCAATTGCAAGTTTATATCATGTAATTCTGAGAAAAAGTCAGAATTGTGAATTTATATCTCGTAATTCTGACTTCATTTCTGACTATTGCTAGTTCACATCATGCAGTTCTGAGAAAAAGTCAAAATTGTGTTTATATCTTGTAATTCTGACTTTATAACTCGCAATTGTGAGTTTGTATCTCACAATTCTGACTTTATTTCTCACAATTGCTAGTTTATATCATGTGATTCTAACAAAAAAGTCAGAACTGTGAGTTCATATCTCGTAATTCTGACTTTATAACTTGCATTTGCAAGTTTGTATCTCACAATTCTGACCTTATTTCTCGTAATTGCGAGTTTATATTGTGCAATTCTGAGAAAAAAAGTCAAAACTGTTTATATCTTGTAATTCTGACTTTATAATTCACAATTGTGAGTTTGTATCTCACAATTCTGACTTTATTTCTCGCAATTGCGAGTTTATATCATGCAATTCTGAGAAAGAAAAGTCAGAATTGTGAATTTATATCTCGTAATTCTGACTTCATTTCTGACTATTGCTAGTTCACATCATGCAGTTCTGAGAAAAAGTCAAAATTGTGTTTATATCTTGTAATTCTGACTTTATAACTCGCAATTGTGAGTTTGTATCTCACAATTCTGACTTTATTTCTCACAATTGCTAGTTTATATCATGTGATTCTAACAAAAAAGTCAGAACTGTGAGTTTATATCTCGTAATTCTGACTAACTTGCATTTGCAAGTTTGTATCTCACAATTCTGACCTTATTTCTCGTAATTGCGAGTTTATATCACGCAATTCTGAGGAAAAAAAAATTCAGAATTGTGAGTTTATATCTCGTAATTCTGACTATATAACTCGCAATTGTGAATTTATAACACGCAATTCTGACTTTATTTTTCACAATTGCTAGTTTACATCATGCAATTCTAACAAAAAAGTTAGAATTGTGAGTTTATCTCTCGCAATTCTGACTTCATAACTCGCAATTGTGAATTTATAACACGCAATTCTGACTTTATTTTTCACAATTGCTAGTTTACATCATGCAATTCTAACAAAAAAGTTAGAATTGTGAGTTTATCTCTCGCAATTCTGACTTCATAACTCGCAATTGTGAATTTCTAACACGCAATTCTGAATTTTTTTTCCTCAGAATTGCATGATATAAACTCGCAATTGCGAGAAATAAGGTCAGAATTGTGAGATACAAACTTGCAAATACAAGTTATGAAGTCAGAATTATGAGATATGAACTCACAGTTCTGACTTTTTTTTGTTAGAATTGCATGATATAAACTAGCAATTGTGAAAAATAAAGTCAAAATTACAAGATATAAACACAATTTTGACTTTTCTCAGAACTGCATGATGTAAACTAGCAATTGTCAGAAATTAAGTCAGAATTACGAGATATAAATCACAATTCTGACTTTTCTTTCTCAGAATTGCATGATATAAACTTGCAATTGCGAGATGTAAAGTCAATTGCGGGATATAAACTCACAAATATGAGTTATAAAGTCAGAATTTACGATATAAACAATTCTGACTTTTTTCTCAGAATTGCATGATATAAACTAGCAACTGTGAGAAATGAAGTCAGAATTATGAGATAAACTCACAAATGTGAATTATAAATGTAGAATTATGAGATATAAACTCACAATTCTGACCTTTTTTCTCAGAATTGAATGATATAAATTTGCAATTACAAGAAATGAAGTCAGAATTGTGAGATAAACTTAAATGCAAGTTATAAAGTCAGAATTACGAGATATAAACTCGCAATTCTAACTTTTTTCTTAGAATTGCATGATATAAACTAGCAGTTGTGAGAAATAAAGTCAGAACTGCGAGATAAAAACTCACAGTTCTGACTTTTATTCTCGCAATTCTGCAATTGCGATAAAGTCCAATTTCAAGGGGGGAAAAAAACTGATGTGTTCTCAGAGTTTATATCTCACAAATCTGACTTAATAACTCGCAATTGCATGTTACAACGTCAGAATTGCGAGTTTATATCTCAAAAACAAAAAAAAGTCTGAATTGTCATTTTCTTTTCTTAGAATTTTGACTTTATTTCTCAGAATGGCAAATTTATATCTCACAAATCTGACTTTATAACCTGTAACTGTAAGTTTATATCACGTAATTCTGACTTCATTTCTCTGAATTGTTTGTTTCTCGCAACTCTGACTTTATAACTGCCAATTATGAGTTTAAATCTCATAATTCTGAGAAAAAACTCGCAATCGCGATTAAAAATAGTCAGAATTCTAAGATAAAAAGTCACAATTACATTTTTTTACTTTTTATTCATTGGCAGAAAGGGCTTCTATACGACGTCATCCATATAGCGACAGAATTTTTGTTTTGTTTTGCGATTAACATCTAGATGAAATGCAAAAATGTAGGGAACTAGGGCATCTGTGTTGACTAAATGGCAGATCAGAATGCACTTGTGAATATGAGATGTCTGTTTTTTAGCCCCTATAGGTAAATAACTGAGAAAACAAAATGCGATAAATGGTAAAACTATTTACGCTATAAACCAGCGTGTCTATAATTGCAACAAAACATTGAAATAGTGTAAAAAGAAATACCATTTTGCAAAATAAATCAGCATAATGAACTTTTTGGGCAGCTAAAATAACTGGAAGCAAATGACCTTGGATCCCTCACAAATTCAAGTTTTAAATGGTCTCTTGTTTTTTTATGTTAAAAATAAGGTGGATAGGAGAAAACCAAAAAATATTCATCTGCTAATTAATATCTGTGATTTTTAAAATCTGCATCACAAGTAAAATGTGTTTTTGTAATGCTGTCCCTTCATTTCAAACGTAAATGTAACATGCATGTTGTTTTTCCAGCTGTGTCGAAGCCGTCCCTGGACCCCATAATCACCGTGGAGGGTTTAAGGAAGCGTGGAAGTCGGAATCCAGTGGAGAACGCCATGCAGCTGAAAGAAAAGCGTTCCCGAACACAAGAGGCTAAAGAGATCCGGCGCGCTCAAAAGGAAGCGGCCGGGTTTCTAGATCGGAGTGCCTCGTCTACACCTGTCAAACTGGGCAGTCGTGTGCGGCGCTCAGAGCCGTATCTGGAGAAAGGTGAAGTCATTGACTTTTCCTCTCTCAGCTCTTCAGACAGGACTCCCCTCACCTCTCCCTCCCCTTCCCCTTCGCCCGATTTCTCCGCCCCTGGAACGCCCGCCTCGCACTCCGCAACGCCCAGTCTGCTGTCAGAGGCCGATCTCATCCCGGATGTCATGCCTCCTCAGGCTCTGTTCCACGGTGAGTTGCTGCACTTGTTTAACTGAGCAAACACCTGTTTATGGTTACTTTTCTAAAGATACCAGGTAGCACGTACAATTGAGGCCAAAAGTTTACATCCCCCTTTCAGAATCGGCAAAATGTTAATTATTTTACCATAATAAGAGGGCTCATACAAAATGCATGTTATTGTTTATTTATTACTGAGCTGATTAAGACATTTCACATAAAAGATGTTTACATGTAGTCCACAAGAGAAAATAAATTGAATTCATAAAAATGACCCTGTTCAAAAGTTTACATACACTTGATTCCTAATTAGGGCCCGAGCCCTAAAAGGGCGAAGGCCCTATTGTTTTTCTAAGGATTATTATTATTTTTTTTTTTTTTTTTCAATGTTTTTGGTGGTTTTGGGGCCCTTACCATGCTCAAAAACTCTTGAAAATTGGCACACACATTGGAATCTGCGGCCATTAGGACGTCGCAGAGACTGGGACCCGGGCGTGGCACAGGGGCTCTACGGCGCCCCCTGCAACGCAGTCAGAAAACTTGATGTATATCCCACACATACTTGCATGTATACATATGAAACTCGGTACACATGTAGATCTCATTGAGCCAAACAACTTTCGCACTCATGTAATAGGCTCCACCCAACAGGAAGTGAGCTATTCAGGGCTGTTTAAAAAGCGCATGCTCTGGAATTTGATATACTCCTCGGAGGCCTTTATTCCGACAGACACCAAACTCGGTCAGCATGACCTCAAGACATTGGGGATGCTAAATTGCGGAGGGATTTTTGATATCTCGAACGGTTTGGCCGTGGCAAGGCGACGAATTTATGGCGAGAAATGAGAAACAGGAAATGGCTAATAACTATTCCACACATTGTCTGATTCTCATGAAACTTCAGGAGTTTGTTCGTTGTATGATGCCGATCACATAGATGTGACTATTGAGAGTCAAAGTTATAGCGCCACCAACTGCCAGCAGGAAGTGTGTCATTTTTAAAATGCTTTTAAATCAGCCTCTTAATTTTATTCGATTTGCTTCAAACTTCATCAGAATAATGTCAAAACACGGCCAATGAGAATCTGTAAAGGGATTGTGGATACATTAAATGCTGTTGCCATGGCAACGTGTCAAACTTTAACATTTGTTTCCCGTGATTTTGGGCCACTTAATAAGCTTAGATTTTCATGAAACTCAATACACACATCAGTATTAATGATAGTTAGACACTGGCAAAGGCTCATAAACGGGCGTGGAGGAGGCGCTCTATAGCGCCACCTTTAGTCAAAAGTTGGGGGGTTAGTTTTAGCTACAGACACCAAACTCTGTATGTATATTGGTCTCATCAAGCCGGACAACTTTCTAATTTAAACCCATTAGCTGCAACCAACAGGAAGTCTGCTATTTTGATTTGAATGTGGATTTTTGGAAAAAAAATCAAGCTATAAACAAATTCATACTCCTCCAAGCAGGAATAAGTAGTTCACATCAAACTTTGTAAACATGATGCCAACATACTGAAGATGTTAAATTGCGAGCAGATTTGGGATATCTTGAACGGTTGATTTATAGTGATTTTTTTGAAATTAGCAGAAAAAACATAACCGTAATATTAAAATGCAGCATCCAAACACTTTAAAAAAAATTTCATACATAGAACTAGTCATTCTGAGAAATAAATGCTTAGTTCCATCGATATAAAATAATCAACAAAAAATAGAAAATTAAAAAACTATTAAACATCTGCTCTCACTCTAACTCTCTCACTCTAACTCTGTGTCGGGGGATGGGCTTAAGTCTGTGTATGTGTGTGTGTAAGTGTGACTGAGGTAGTTGAGTGGCTGTGTGTGTGTGACAGAGAGAGAGAGAGAGAGAGAGAGAGAGAGCATTTAAAATGCATTATCCTAACTCTTCACAACTTTTTACATATGAAAAACAAGTCATTCTAAGGAAATGTGTTTTCAGAGGCTGCAAAAACATTTGAAATATCACACTTGTAAACTAGCTGATGAAGACTGTAATACCAAGAATGAACACAAGATGACCTCATAGGATAAGGAATCTTTTCAACTCTAATCCCATCTCATTCTCATTGTGTCAGAATGACTTAAAAGCATTTTGATTTTAACCCTTTCAGTGCTGTGACACTTCAATCCAAACTGGTACAGGGATACTGTTAATGCATGTGCCCGCTGGGCACCGTTTTCCTGATGGCACCAGGGTTGCGGATGCACTGGCGGTGAGGGCCCGTCATCGCTGCTTGCAGCTATATTATTGTGTTGTTACCTGAATGATCCACAGCTGTGTTTTTTTGTTTAGTGATAGTTGTTTGTGAGTCCTTTGTTTGTCCTGAACAGTTAAACTGCCTGCTGTTCTTCAGAAAAATCCTTCAGGTCCCACAAATTCTTTGGTTTTCAGCATTTTTGTTTAACTGAACCCTTTCCAGCAATGACTGTATGATTTTGAGATCCATCTTTTCACACTGAGGACAACTGAAAGACTCATATTCAACTATTACAGAAGGTTCAAACACTCACTGATGTTTCAGAAGGAAACACGGTGCATTAAGAGCCAGGGGGTGAAAACTTTTGGAATTTGAAAATCAGGGTAAATTTAACTTATTTTGTCTTCATGTAACTGTCTTCTGAAGCCTCTGAAGAGCGCTACTAAATAAAAAAAAAATTATATTTAGGCAAAATAGGAAAAATGTACACGTTCAAAAGTTTACACCTCTGGTTCTTAATGGATAGTGTTTCCTTCTGGAGAAACTTTGTAAACACTGGGTTGGTACTTCTGCAGCGATGTAGGACGATTTTGAAATTGGGGAACAAAACGAGATGAGAGCTTTTCGACATACCCTAACTGTATTGACCATATTGAACCGGAAAAAAAAGAGTTTGTGCAGACTTAGACAAGACGAGTGTTTGAGGTTAAAAAAGTATATAAATTGTCAATTTGTTTCGAAAATGACCAATCGTTTTGGCAGATAGACTTTTTTTCTTGCAATTGCAAGTTTATATTTTGCAATTCTGACATTTCTTAACAATTGCAATTTTTTTTGCAGTTGACTTTTTTTTTTTCTCAGAATTGCTTGGTATAACCTTGCAATTGCAAATTTTTCTCACAATCTCGCAATTCTGACTTTTTTCTCACAATTGCTACTTCCTCACAATTCTGACTCTCACAGTTTTTTCTTGAATTTGACTTTTTTTCTCAGAATTGCGTGATAAACTCAGAGTTGCGACTTTTTTCTTGCTGTTGCGAGTTTATATCCCACTGATGCTCCAGAAGGAAAAAACAATGCATTAAGAGCCGGGGGGTGAAAACTTTTTGAATTTGAAGATCAGGATAAATTTAACTAATTTTGTATTCTGGGAAACATGTAACTATCTTCTCTAGCCTCTGAAGGGCAGTACTAAATGAAAATATATGATATTTAGGAAATATGTACACATCTCAATTCTGTTTAAAAGTTTTCACCCCCCAGCTCTTAATGAATCGTTTTTCCTTCTGAAGCATCAGTGAGTGTTTGAACCTTCTGTAATGAGTCCTTCAGTTGTTCTCGGTGTGAAAAGATGGATCTCAAAATCATACAGCCATTGTTGGAAAGGGTTCAAATACACAAAAAAGCTGGAAAAGCAAATAATTTGTGGGACCTGAAGGATTTTTCTAAAGAACAGCAGACAGTTTTACTGTTTAGGACAATCAAGGGACTCATGAACAACTATCACTAAACAAAAAAACACAGCTGTGGATCATTCAGGTAACAACACATTAATAGGAATCAAGTATACGTAAACTTTTGAACGTGGTAATTTTTATAAATTCAACTATTTTCTCTTGTGGACTATATGTAAACATCTTTTATGTAAAACATCTTATTCAGGTCCGTACTATATAAACAAAAACATGCATTTTGTATGATCCCTCTTACTTTGGTAAAATAATTTATATTTTGCAAATTCTGAAAGGAGGATGTAAACTTTTGACCTCAACTGTAGCAACATTCTTAAAACCAGAAGACGATAGCAAACAAATCCATCCAACATTCAACATGTAGAGATGTCCATTTGGTTGAAAAAAAAAAGGTAAGACTTTATCACAGCGTCTTGTTTATTGATATTCATTGTATTACCTTCAATCAGACGATGAAGAATTGGACGCCGAGGGCGTTATTGACCCCGGGATGGAGTATATTCCCCCTCCCAGCATGCCTTTGGCTACCGGCACCATCATGGTCAGGAAAAAGATACGTCCAGCAGAGCTGATCAAACAAGAACTGGAGAGTGAAGACGAGGAGCGAGGTAGAGATGGTGAGGAAGACGAGGGCCAGGATGAAGGCTTGTTACCAGCAGGACGGGGGCGTGGCATTGAGCGTAGGAAGGTTCTCCAGGAGAAGGGCGAGGGCTGCGTGTCCTTGCCCACTCCGCGGTACACATTCATTAGCCTTTACGAGGAACGCATGCTGCTCCACAGGCTGGAGGCGTGTCCGCAAGCGCTGGCCGTCACACCACAGGCCAAAAGACTGCATCGCAAGCTACTCGTGCGCCAGGCGAAAAGAGAGCGAGGGCTCCCCCTGCTGGACGTGGATCAGGCCGTAAGCGCTACGCTCAGTCTGGTGGGAGGCGTGTATGGGGCACAAGGGGGTTTGGCCAGCCACAGGACGAGCGGAGAAGAGAAGTACAGAACCACCAGCCAAGACCTTCGTATACTTGATCGCTTTCAGGTAAGCCAGAAGAAAACACGTATAGTATGTATTATAACTTCTATTGAAGCTTGTTTAAAAAGTGTTTGTTGTTTTGTTCCTCAGTCAACAGTGACCGTAAGGAAAGGGTTCTATCAGCCCACAGTGTCGTTCTGGCACAGGCTGATGGGTTCTGATGCCTGCATGGATCAGACCATCAAGAGTCCCTACACATCCAGAGTGCTCAAGCCGTACATCAGGTACACATTATGAACTTTTACTCAGTTCTTACTATTACAAGATGATTTGATGCATCATGGAAAACCAGATTTTCATTTGATGGCAAATAATAACAAGTCTGTTTCAAAATGAAGCAAATTTTGTATATTTTCGGATCGTAAAATGGATTTTTTACATACTTAAAATGTTAATTACTTTAGGAATTAAGTAACGTAAAATAAAAATAAAAATTAAGTAACGTAAAATAAAAATAAAAATTAAGTAACGTAAAATAAAAATAAATGGGTTTTTTTTCTCGCAATTCTGTATCATGTGATTCTGACTTTTTATTTCCGTAGAATTGTGAGATATAAACTCGCAATTGTGAATTATAAAATCAGAATTGAATGTTATAAACTAACAATTGCAACTTTTTTGAAATTCTGATCTTTTCTCACAATTGCAACTTTTTTTCGTGATTCTGACTTTTTTCTCAGAATTTCAGGATATATAACGAACAACTGCGACTTTTTCTTTTCTTGGAATTGTGAGTTTATATCTCACAGTTCAGTTTTTTTTCCTTACAGTTGTGACTTTTTTGTGATTCTGACTTTCTCAATATTTCAAGATAAACTAACAATTGCGATTTTCTTTCTTGCAATTGCTAGTTTCTCGCAATTCTGACTTTTTTCACAATTGCAACTTTTTTCTTAGAATTGTGTGATATACTCACAATCATGACTTTTAATTGCAATTGTGAGTTTATATATCGCAGTTCTTATTTTATTTTATTTTTTTTTTATATAAAGTCAGAATTGCAAGATTATTAAGTATTGTATTTTTTAAATAACTTTTGTTTAGAAATGTGTTTATCTATAATAACCAAGGGTTTTTCAGATACAAAAAACACTGAAAAATTGATCAACTCAGGAAAAAATCATGGTCATTAGGACGTGAACACACAAATCCATTGGTAACCCATATGTATGTTTTTTTTTTTTTTTTTTTTTTGTTTTTTAAAGATGATTTTTTTTTTGGCCTTTTTACATTTAATTTGATAGGACAAAAGCTAGACAGGAAGTGAGAGAGGGGCGGGATCAGGAAAGAGTTTTTGGGACTCGGGACGCCCGAAGTGCAACGGCACTATGTCGCGCTGCCCACAAAGTTAATTTGGGGCTGACATGTATGTTTATAACATTATGTATTATTTTGTTTAGGAGAGACTATGAAAGCCGGCCTCTCAAGCTGCGTTTGCTCTCAGAAATCCGGGCGTATCCTCACAGGAAGGACCCGAATTGGGTTCCTGAAACTGATGCACCTATAGACTACTGCTATGTGCGGCCCAATCACATCCCTTCTGTCAATTCCATGTGCCAAGACATCTTCTGGCCTGGTAATCCTCATTTTATCTTGTCAAACATAGATTTTGGGTGAAGCTTGGTCTTGTGGGAGTAATTCATTCTTCTGTATCAGGTATTGACCTGTCAGAGTGCCTCCAGTACCCCGACTTCAGCGTGGTGGTGCTTTACAAGAAAGTTGTGATTGGTTTTGGCTTCATGGTGCCGGATGTGAAATACAACGAGGCCTACATCTCTTTCCTGCTGGTGCATCCGGAATGGAGGCGAGCTGGTATTGCCACGTTCATGATCTACCATCTCATTCAGGTGAGTTAAATATAAATAAACCACGTTGAGTTTGCAAGCTTCAGTTGATACAGGAATCTCTTCCCTGTCTTCTCTCTGTAGACCTGCATGGGAAAGGATGTGACCCTACATGTATCAGCGAGCAACCCTGCCATGCTGCTATACCAGAAGTTCGGCTTCAAGACTGAGGAGTACATCCTGGACTTTTATGATAAATACTACCCGGTGGACAGCAAGGAGTGCAGGCACGCATTCTTCCTACGTTTGCGCCGCTGAGGAGCCTACGCTTTGGGTTTTGTACATCATTGTGTAACTTTGTCGATATGCCAGTCTGGGAGTGTTAGTGTTATCAGAGTCATATTTGTTGCGTTATTTCCCGTTTGAGGATTTGGTTCAATGTTTAAACCAAAGCGAAGGATTTGTTTCTCTGTATACATACACCAGCATAACTCTCTTCCTTCTGCATAATAAACACAGCTAAATTAGTTTTTTTGTAGTTTAAAAAAGTGTTTATTTTTACCACTTATTTTTTGTTTTGTATTCACACAGTTGCTCTGATAAAAATGTTGCCACCGTTAATTAAATATAAAAATGTTTAATATTATGTTGGTTCTTTGTTAAAACTGCATTCAGTTTGGTACTAATTTAAAAAGTTTTACACATATGTTGATAACTATAGCAATATGAATAAAGATTCTAAGTGTAAAACAATAGCAGAGTCCACACCACAATGTAACGCCACAGAGGAACAATATCGTTGGAACCACCTTAAGAAATACTTTTTTGTTTTTGTAAAGAATACCGATAGCTGGCACATATGGCTGAATATGGGCCAGATTGTTACCATATTTGTTTTGCCATGCGTTTAGAATTTGTGGGAAATTATTGCTTGGTTCACAGCTCCTTTTGAGGTATATGGTCCAAATAAAAACAACTATGGCTGACATTGGTAAACAAAGACTTCTGGCTAACATTTGGATTACACTTGGAAAACACATCAAGTTTGGCTGATGTCTGGCAGGCCGCGCCAATTTGACCGAAAGGCGGCAATTCCCTCACGGACTTTCCGTCACACAAGTGCTTCAGGTAAATATTTTGGCATTCTAAAGTAATTTTATTTGAATATTTATGATTATGTGTCAGCATTTGTAGTTATAAGATGTTTAGTTATTAGTGTTTTAATTACAAATGGTGTGGGTTTCCCCTCAAGTTTAGTTGAACGTCGAAATCCTCGCATAGCTGCCGCCACTGTAGTTACGATAGTCACGTTAATCAGGAGCGTAAATTAAACAACGGAACACAATAATTATTGTGCTTTATTAGCAGCGACAACGTGTATGTCCAAAGAAGCAGAAAAGGTCTGACGATAGAAAGCCCAACACGACCAAAAACGCGTGTAAACACAACACAGCTTTTAAAGATTTGACGGAGGAAACCCTTAGTATAGCGATTCCCAAGCTGCTGCTTTTTTTTTCTTGGACAGGTCAAGGAATGATTACTTTCTGGACCGCTCTATAAAACTCAATGCTGTCAGTATAATTTACATGGAACTCAGAGAACGAGTTTACTGTTGCTGGGCAAAATGCAGTAATTTCGATCGATCGGGATTTCGCGCGATGGCAAAAAAAAAAAAAAAAATCCCCATAGATTTCGCAACGGCTTTGAGGTGTTTATGCAGATTTGCTGTCTTGACCAACAGACAATTCCATTGTTACCCTATTAACAGTAGACATTTGCCCTTTTTTAGAATGTACCTCAACATCACTGCAAATCTGAGTTTATATCTTGCAATTCTAAGTTAAGAATGCAGTAAGAATAAGTATCAAAAATCAGTATATAGGGTTTGGTCAATTACCTGGATGTGCGGCCATATTGGAGATACTTGGATGTGATCTATAGCTTTCATTGCGCAGTCAATGTACTACTGAATCTGTTGTTCTGCTAATTTATGCTGTCTAAACCATGGGGAAAAAACATGTGGAAGTTGCTAAATCAAATAGAGAAGTTCCGTTCCAGAACAAAAATTTACAGATAATTTACTCACTCCTTGTCATCCAATATGTTCATGTCTTTTTTTTCTTTAGTCGTAAAGAAATTATGTTTTTGAGTGGACTTCTATGGTGCCTGTGAGTTTGAACTTCCAAAATATAGCTTCAAAGGGCTCTAAACCATTCCAGCCGAGGAAGAAGGGTCTTATCTAGCATAACAATCTGTTATTTTATTAAAAAAAAGTACTTATATACTTTTTAACCTCAAATGCTCATCTTGTCTAACTGTGCATCAACTCTGTGTTCCAGTTCAAGACAGTTAGGGTAGGTCGAAAAACTCCCATCTCATGTTCTCCAACTTCAAAGTCATCCTACATCGCTACAGAAGTACCGACCCAGTGAACGTGCAAACAAGACCAAATGCCCTTTACAAAAAAAAGTAAAACAGCGATGTAGGAGAAAATTTTTCGACAGGAACCATAGATGTCCACTATATGGAAAGAAATCTTGGAATGTTCTCCTCAAAAAACATAATTTCTTTACAACTGAAGAAAGAATGACATGTACATCTTGGATGTAAATTATCCGTAGATTTTTGTTCTGGACGTGAATTTCTCCTTTAAGCAGAAAAGGGCACAATATTTTAACAAACTAAAGTTAATAGATGGTAAAGATACGTACGAGCAGTATTAATTAAGATATTGGCCGAATATTTCACCTACCTGACTGGAAATGATAAGAACAAACATGAATGTTGTCAAGATTCTTGCTCTGGAAATCCTGGTTCAGTTTGGTCAACCACAAACACCTTTTGATCCTCAGACAACTTTTTGCACTCTTCTCCTTGATTTGTTATGAATTTTGGCAGTCTATAGTACTCCAAATGTTTATCCTGGTCCGACCAATTAGTACAGCCTAAAACATGACAATAATTGATCATTTTCAGTAGCAATAATAAGCAAAATATGCGAGTTCGGTTCAGTGGCATTGTTTACGTTCAGTACCACCAGTATGGCCAACTGATGATGAGTCATGGAAAAACTCTATAGTAATTGCGATGAATTGCAATAAAAAGTCGCAATTACTTTCTTTTTTTTTATCTTGTGGTGGAAACAAGCTTTCATAACTACATGCATGAAATGTATTTGACCAAGTAAATTCAAGTCACAGAAATCCTTTGTACACAGAGATTTTTTGTACACAGTGTCAACCAGGAATTTTTTTACTCATGTAACTCACTTTAATAAGCATATTCACTTGGATATGTCAGTTTTGCTGGTGAGATCTTGACTTATTTTGGTTCAGGTGGAAAGGAGGCCTAAACAAATCTTCAAGTATTGTATGTAGTGATACTGATAAGATTTGGTATGGTTAAGTTGTGGATTGTCTCAAGAGAACGTATCCAGTCCAGACGGGCTCCTGGCCTTAGTGTGGCGCTGTAGCAGATCCTGTCCCATGTGAGCTGCCATCAGAGAGACCACAGAACTGTTCCCGGTGGCCACGGCAATATCATATGCCGTCTGGCCCCGATTGTTCTGCTTTCTGATACTTGCATTACACCTGCACAAGAATGTGATATTTTTAAAACATGCCTTTGTAACTATATCATCATTAATGTTTGCCAAACTCACCCCAGGAGTATCTCAACGCTCCTCAGGCCTTCATTTCCCAGAGCTGCAGCTTCATGCAGCGCTGTGTTATTCAACCTGTGAATAACACATATGATGAAAAGTATTAATTTGGCTCAGATTATTACTAGACGTATCAAAAGGAACTTGTTTTGAACTCACGGCCCAGATGCCTGGTTAACGTCAGCTTCTCTTTGCACTAGCACAGGAATGACATCATGATGCCCATTTAGCACTGCAGCAATCAGAACGGGTCGCCCATCACTTCCCAAACATGCTGGGTCAGCACCCTGCAGAGATCATTTTAAACACATCTACAGTTACACAAAATATCCCAAGTAAACCTAAAGGAGTGGTCACATTAGCGAAATTTCACAGTCAAAAATAACCTAGCAAAGCAGTTGGTTTCAACATGGCGTTGCGGAATCGGTGTATGAAATCTTTTGCAAAAATCACCTGGATTCCTACTGAAATTACTATATTTTGATGATGCACCTTAAAGGCCCCTATTTTGCTCATTTACAGGACTCTTTGCTCATTTACAGACTTTTTTTACTTTTCATCTGAACGCTTTAGATTTGGTTCCATTTAAACCCACCAGTCCAGTCTGCTCTGATTGGTCAGTTGGCCAGTTGGCCCACTTGAATCCCTCTTAGAGCTTAGGCCTATGTTGGAAACTTAAAGGAGAAGTCCACTTCCAGAGCAAAGATTTACAGATAAAATCATCCTACATCGCTGCAGAAGTTCCGACCAAGTCTATGCAAAGTGAACATGCAAAGCAGATCAAACACCCTTAACAAAAAAGGTAAAACAGCGATATAGGACGATTTTGAAGTTGAGGAAGAACATGAGATGGGAGTTTTTCGACATACCCTAACTGTCATGAAACGGAACAAAAACAGTTCAGGGAGAGTAAGACAAGACTAGTGTTTGACATTAAAAAGTATATAAATTGTATTTTTTTAATGAAAATAACAGATCGTTTTGCTAGATAAGACCCTTCTTCCTCGGCTGGGATCGTTTACAACCGCATTTGGGATTGTTTGAAGCCGCATTTAAACTGACTTTTGGAAGTTCAAACTCGGGGCACCATAGCAGTCCATTATATGGAGAAAAACCCTGTAATGTTTTCCTCAAAAAACACTTTCTTTACGACTGAAGAAAGAAAGACATGAAGATCTTGGATGACAAGGGGTGAGTACATTATCTGTGAATTTTTGTTCTGGAAGTGGAGTTCTCCTTTAAAGAAGAAGTTCACTTCCAGAACAAAGATTTACACATAATTTACTCACCCCCTTGTCATCAAAGATGTCCATGTCTTTCTTTCTTCAGTCATAAAGAAACTCCGTCAAAAAACATTTAAGGATTTCTCGCCATACAGTGGACTTCTATGGTGTGCCTGAGTTTGAACTTCCAAAATGCAGTTTCAATGCAGCTTCAAAGGGCTCTAAACGATCCCAGCCTTATCTAGTGAAACGACTGGTTATTTTAAAAGACAATTTATATACTTTCTAACCTCAAACGCTCGTCTTGTCTAGCTCTGTGTGAACCCTGTGTAATCCGGGTCAATACAGTTAGGATATGTCGAAACACTCCCATCTCATTTTCTCCTCCAACTTCAAAATTGTCCTATACACTGCAGAAGCACAGAGCCAGTGTTTACAAAGTGAACATGCAAAGAAGATCAAACGGCCTTTATAAACAAAAAGCTAAAACAGTGATGTAGGATGATTTTGAAGTTGGAGGAGAAAATGAGACAGGAGTTTTTTGACATACCCTAACTGTATTGATTCGGATTACACAGAGTTCGCATGCGTATCACAGAGCTAGACAAGATGAGCATTTTAAGTTAAAAAGTATATAAATTGTAAAAAGAAAATTTTAGAAAATAACCGATCATTTCATTAGATAAGACCCCTCAGCTGGGATCATTTAGAGCCTTTTGAAGCTGCATTTAAACTGCATTTTAGAAGTTCAAACTCGCGGGCACCATAGAAGTCCACTATGTGGAGAGAAATCCTGAAACGTTTTCCTCAAAAAACATAATTTCTTCACAATTGAAGAAAGAAAGGCATGAACATCTTGGATGACAAGGGGGTGAGTAAATTATCTGTAAATTTTTGTTCTGGAAGTAAACTTCTCCTTTAATGCCCTTTACAGTAACTAATGAGTATCAGCTTTGAAGACTTCCCAAGTCCCTGTAAATACTAGCTAAACTATAGCATCAGTTTTGCTGCCTTGGCAAGCACGACATGGAGAGATTATCTAATTTTGGCTTTGACTTTGTGTTTTGTAACTTTGCAGATCGATTACATATAAGAAATACTTATATTACACACTAAAAAATAGTAAAATACAGAAAAAAACATAAATGCTCCCCTTAAGGTTGCTGAGGAGTTTTTGGAGTTGTGATTCGTTGTTTAGCCTCACCTCATCCAATAGCTGCTGCACTGCTGAGATCTGGCCCCGCCCCTCAGGTCCCACCTCCTTAAGAAGCAGACTGTCTTTAGACTCCTGAGAAAGACATTAACCATCCTGATTAAATGTTTTTTTGTTTTATGAATAAAAAGGGTTATGTCAGTGTATGTGTGTGTGATACCGACTGGCTGCTTTTCTGTCGCTTCTGTGCTTAAGATCTTTTTCTGCTTTTTGTTGACTGACGAATCTGCTGTATTAATGCTACTGTCTGTACAAACAAAATGTGACACAGGAAAATAGTCACAAGCATCACTTTGATCATTTGCTATTATTAAATAAACAATAAATGTATCAATTAAAGTAGTAAGAGAAATAAATCAATTGTAATATTATTCATTATTAATAAATATTTTGATGTATAATATTTATTACTATTGTAAATTATTTCATGAAACAATTATATGGAACCCCAGGTATTAAGACTTGTATGGCTTAATATACCGTAAATATCTCTTACTGAAATATGTAGTAGAAAAGCCACGAAAGACCTACTTCATTTAAAGAATCCACATCATTCTATACATATTTTGGACTGTTTATTTCGATGACATGAAATGTTTGCATTCGGTGAGCTACTGGTGCTACCTGTTGCTATTTTTATCACAACAAAAATCGGAAAATAAAATACCACAGCTGACCACAGCTACCACAGGCTTAAACCAAATGCCGTTCCATCGATTTTTCCCAATAGGAAGTCTAAACGGCCCTGTATATCAAATGAAATCCGCACTGAGAAACTCCTTCAGTTGCTGCGGCGTCATGACAAGCGTCGACATGTTTACATCCAACCAGGATGGCATCTAGCGTTTCTTGTCTCTGCCATTTGTAAGCTCTTTTAGTAGCTATGGTCTACTAAAGCCTCAAAGGCATCAGCTAAAGTGGAGAGAACAAAGACGCAGGGAAGTTTTATTCGTCCACAGGCATCTTCCCATTCTTTTCTCGTCTTATCGCTAGGAAAAGCAGTGAAGACTTGCATCGCTTCTCTTGTTGCTCTTCGACTAAAAATTACAACCAAGAGCCGCACAATGTGGCATTGTATCTGTATTTTATTTTCTGAGGTAATGCCAGTAGCTCAGAAATAATGGCACCCCCCATAGTCTAAAATATGTATAAAGCAATGTGGATTTTTGAAATAAAGTAAATCTTTCATTGGTTTTCTACAACATATTTCACTAACAGACATCATCTGCATTACATTAAGCCATACAAGTCTTTATACCCAGACTCCCTTTAATAATTCACTATTATTATTTACTTAAAATACTATTATTATTTACATTATTATTTACTTAAAATATTAAAATTTTAAATGTGTTAGTACCCGGACTGGCTGAATTTCTGCCTTCTGTCACAGCACTGAGATTCTGACTCTCTGACGCCATAGATCTGCTCTGCTGGCCTGCAGAAGACGACTGGAAGAACAACACGTATATATGATCTCACACAGTGAAAAACATGCAAAGCTCAAAAGACTCTCTTTAGACTCAATAAAAACTCTCAGGAGTGTTTCTGACCCTGGATCCCTCCGGTGAGGCAGAGATGAAGTTGATACGCAGACTAACTTCATAACTGTCCTCCTGAATAACAGCGGAGATCATCTAGAGAGGAGATTGACAAACACAAAATGTTCACAACATGCATTCAAACAATTTTTACTCATTTGGAACGCTGTGGTCTTACTCTGCCCAGGCGAGGTTCTCCAATCAGAGCTCTGAACTCAGTATTATTTTGAGTGTAGCTGCGCAGATGTGCGCAAATGTGATCCAGCTGTTTCCTCCAGTATCCTAAATCATACACACCACATAAATATTTAAAGAAGTGCTTATTTATTTTACCAACCAAAAATCAGTGTACAGTAGTACCTCGGCCTGGACTAATGGCAGTGAGGAGGGGCTTCCTGTCACTCATCTGCTCTTGTCTGCTAAGCTCCGCCTCCCTCTGTTGGATCCTTTTCTTCAGTTCAGTGCTGGATGGGAAAAACAAACCCGCTGTTTGCGTCTGTGCATCTGCGCACATGCGCAAACCCGTAGCTGGAGGCGCAGTTGTTGATTCAGGTGCAGGAACTGTTTGCCAGGTGGCTGAAGACTATAGGGAGAGAGCGATGAGGATGATATAATACTGTACGCTTTTAATGAGCACTAAACAGGCAGTGTATTGTACCTGATCAGCTTCCTGTGCATCCTGTGCCTGGTTTACATGTGAGGGCGTCCTGGGTGGGCCGTCCAGGAAGACACCACAGCCACCGCAGTAATTAGCATAGGGGTGACTGCTGGATCCACACTGAGAGCAAGTCACAGAGCTGGCTTTGTGGCCGGGCTGCAAGTACAAACATAAAATTACACAGCATTCACAGCAACAGAGTTTACGCAAACATTGCAGAACATAACATATTTTGATTTAATCTCCATGTTATAATTTACACCAAATAAACACATCCATAAAAACGTTTAGTGACAAAGCAGTTTAAAACGGACATAAAGAACATGAAATTGTGAAAATGAAAATGTGAATAGTTTTATCAAATAAGAGAGATCATACAAATTCCATGTTATTTTTTATTTAGTACTGTCCTGAGTAAGATATTTTACATTAAAAGATGTTTACATATAGTCCACAAGACAAAAAAAGTAGCTGAAATTATTCAAATAACCCCCTTGAAAAGTTTGGGAACCCTTGGTGTTTAATACTGTGTGTGGTTGCCTGGATGATCTATGACTGTTTTTTGTGTTGAGATGGTTGTTCATAAGTCCCTTGTTTGTTCTGAACAGTTAAACTGCCTGCTGTTCTTCACTAAAATCCTCCAGGTCTTGCAGATTCTTCAGTTTTCCAGCATCTTTTGCATATTTGAGGACAATTAAGGGACTCAAACACAACTATTAAAAAAGGTTCAAATATTCACTGATGCTCATGATGCATTAAGAGCTGGGGGGTGAAAACTTTTGGAATTTGAAGATCAAGGTAAATTATACTTAATTTGTCTTCCGGGAAACATGCAAGTATCTTCTGTTGCTTCCGAAGGGTGGTACTAAATAAGAAAAAATAAGAAAAATTTGGACATATTCATCCTGTTTAAAAGTTTTCACCCCCCGGCTCTTAATGCATCGTGTTTCCTTCTGGCGCATCAGTGAATTTTTAAGTCCCTCAATTGTCCTCAGTGTGAAAAGATGGATCTCAAAATCACACAGTCACTGCTTGAAAGGGTTCAAATATGCAAAAGATGCTGGAAAACTGAAGAATCTGCAGGATTTTTCTGAAGAACAGTGCTCAGTTTAACTGTTCAGAACAAACAACTGACTCATGAACAACCATCACAAAACAAAAAAACGGTCACAGATCATCTAGGTAACCACACACAGTTTTAAGAACCAAGGGTTTCCAAACTTCTGAAGGGTTTTATTTGAATAATTTCAGCTATTTGTCTTGTGGACTATATGTAAACATCGTTTATGTAAAATATCTTACTCAGGACAGTACTAAATTAAAAAAACAACCTCACATTTTGTATGATCTCTCTTATTATGTTAAAATTACTCACATTTTCACAGATTTTGTAAGGGGTTCCCAAACTTTCGCATGCCACTGTATAACACATAATCAACACAAATGAACAGAAATCGGTCTTCAGTGGTTCTGGTTTCTCACCTTTGCCCCACACCAGTCGCAGAATCGAGCATCCGAGTGGTTGACTCTATTGCACTTGGAGCAAGAGACCATTTTGCCCTGTGAGCTGGGTACAGGTGCAGCTTTCTGTCCGCTCAAAATCGGCTGTGGAATTCTAAACACTGTTATAATACTCTCTTATCACAATCCTAATTATTATTCTGATTGGCTAAGGCAGTCGGGGCTCTTACTGTGGTTTGCTGAAGCAGCTGGGTTTCACAAGTGACACAGTGTGTGATATGAGCAGGGTTTGCCGTCCCGCACAAATTACATATGATCTTATCCTAGAATAATAGGGATATAACATACTTATTTAATCTAATAAGTACATTTAATAGTCCACGACAGGTAAAAATTTACCTGTAGTCTCAGACTAGCCTGCGGCTGAAGTTGTTGAGTCAGTGGAGACTCGCACACCACACATGTGGATGTATTGAGAGGCACCATGGTATTACAATGCACACACAGACCCATCTATGAAAAAACACAGTGAATACTCACATTTTTGTGAAATTATCACTGATTATATGAATTTCACTGTATTTTAACAAAGTAACAAAATATGTTGTACCTGTCCTCCTTCAGTAGGGGGCAGTCTTTGACCAGGTATAGGAGGCACTGGTGCGCCACAGTGCAAGCAGAATCGGGCAAAAGGATCCGAAGGGCGCTGACTCAGGCACTTTGGACATCTTCAGGACGATGAATATTAACACAAACATTTAAATAACAAATACATTGAGTATAAACATATACCTCACCTAAGGAAATCTGTCTGTCTCTGGATGCGTGACATCTGAGTGCTCGTCAAGTTTTTCAACAGGCTTTCTACATCTGCACTCCGGTTCTGGTGGGATTGAGAATGAATGAGTAAAAAACAGGATGTAGTTTGTTTATGGTTTGAGATAACTGTTGTCAGCAAGGGTGTTTGAGAGGGTTTTTATACATATATCATTACTTGCGTGTTTTGTGCCGTCAGCCGTGCAGATGAAATAGGACCGAGACGTTGTGAGAGGAATCGAGGGCCTTTCAAAGCTCTTCGAGAGTCACTGCTGGGAATATCTGACGTAAAACAGCGCAAAATTGGCATGAGACAGTCAAGAGGCTGTGTGTCTGTATCGAATGCACACTGATGACCAAATGATTTACCTAAATACTTAGTAGAGGAAACACCAGCTCCATTTTCAATCTCCTTCAGATTCATTAATGAATCCTGTTCAATGTAAAAGTATTTATTATAATACATATTTTTACATACATGCAATATTATTATGTAAAAACCAGAATGGGTTTAATACTGACATCCTTGCCATTGATCGGTCGTCCGTTTCTCGAAGCGTCATCCTCATCACCTCTAGTCAAATCCTGCTCGTCTGAAGGAGACGGCGCCACTGTGAAAACCTTGGTGACGACTGCACTCTGACGCCCATCGCTGCATTACATTACAATTGTTTTTTATTTGGGTCAGTCTGTAGTGTAATTTGTTATTGGGTGTTTTTTCAATTACAGGTACTTTTGACTAAGAAAATAAATCCTCTTTTCACACTCTCACTGGTTTATTTAATGTGCCTGCTAACGATGGATATACATACATCAAATGTGAATTCTGTATTTTTTTTTTTTTTGAATATTAATAGTAATAGCAATCGGTTATGGAAATGACAGTGATGGAAACGACTATGAAAAAAAAACTGATTTTGTTCTTAGGTTAATTTGACATTCAGAAATGTATGCATAACAAAAATACACAAAATTAAATGAAATTATAACTTGACTGGAAATTTAAAAAATGCTGTTCTCAAGTGTTGTTTATAGTGCTGTCAAATCGATTAATTGCGATTAATCGCATCCAAAATAAAAGTTTGGAAGTTTGTTTACATAATATACGTGCATGTGCATGTGACACACAAACACACACACTAATGTACATATGTATATTTGTAATTTATTCCATATGTATATATGTAATTTATATTACATTTATTTGTAGTATATATTACATTTTATATATATTACATTTATTTCTTATATATGTATGTGTGTATATTTATACGTTACATATATTATATATATATATATATAACAAGGAAACAAACTTTTATTTTGGATGCGATTAATCGCAATTAATCGATTTGATAGCACTAGTTATTTACTATAATTTTTCTGATTTCATGATTTTTCATGACTGTCTCATATTTCATTTTAAGCTCTTCACTGACAAAACTTTAACAGGGGTAAAAATGTTGGTTGTGGGGGAAATTGCATCACAGCTATGGGAGAGTTTGTGTAAAATGTTGTATAAATTTGTATTTAAAAAATGTATGGTTTGTACCAATTTTTCACAATACAAACCTGTTTATTTCACTCTTTATAGTTTTGTTATTTTATTTTTAATATTATTTACATTTTATGATTTATTTTATATTATTTATATTATTTTAGTATTAAAAATGTGGGTACAGAGCCCTGTAAGGGCTCTATGTCTAAGGGACATACTGATGATAAAAAAAAAAATAAAAAATAAA
This sequence comes from Labeo catla, assembly GCA_012976165.1. NCBI lineage: Eukaryota > Metazoa > Chordata > Actinopteri > Cypriniformes > Cyprinidae > Labeo > Labeo catla. The sequence goes on along the minus strand of VONZ01001281.1, from coordinate 46,022 downwards.
TTATAATTTCTGAAGAAACATTATATTTCAATGTTTTTGTGTTCTCTCTCAAAACTGTCCCCCCACCAAAAACAACAACAACAAACAGTTTTGCGAGAGAAGGCAAATGTTTTGGGAGAGAATGCAAAGTTTCTTAGGGGAACGGAATAGTTTTGTGAGAAGATGTTAGAAAAGTAGACAGAAAATAAATAATAAGGGCACTGTTCCAAGACAGATTTAATGTAATGTAATGCACACCCTGTCTGTGAAAACCCAGCTAAAGTCTTTTTATGTGTGTGACTGACTGTTTTCTACATAAAAAAAAAAAAATCATTCATTAGATAAAGAACATTCTGTGAAAATGTAACCTTGATATCTTTAATACTGACAGAGTATGGCCATGTCAAAGATTGAAATCATAGTGAAATTAATGGTTGAACTCAAACTTTGATGCTTGTTTTCTCATACTTAGATTTTGGATTTCACAAAACAAAACCCTGTAATGCCTGTAATCAAACAACACCCATCCTATTATAAACAACACAGCATAAAATGAACCTACATGGTGACAGCCATGGCTTTCACGGACACTTTCCCCACAGGTAAGCGAATAGGTTCAGTGTACTTCAGAGTGCTGTCACCAAAACCCGGCCTCTTCATCATCTCCGGCTTACTGCCGTCCAGCGTGTACAGGACACTCGCATCAGAGGATTCTGGGAAATATGCATTATTAAACACATGAAGTTCAACAAGCAAAGAAGAAACTTGTGTTACAACCGCACTGACTCACCGGATTTGATCTCAACAGGGGTGCAGGAGTCAATCTCATGCTTGGCTTTGCCTGGAGGTGGCATGCGAATGGGAATTATTTGAGGTGCTGCCACTGAACCTGCTGTCATGTTTGCCCTCTTCAGCCTGTAATATAGGTGAAAAAATACCGAAGAAGAAATCATAACTACGCACAAATGATTAACGATTAGTTTAATTCGGCACGTGCATAAAATGAGAAAATATGAGCTTACAAAATCTACCGTCTTGATTATTTGTGTAGATGAAAGTAGGTCACAACTTGAAACATAAACGATATTTCCTAACACAGCCCTGTATCCAACGACGCTCTAATGATACACTCAACACACAACGGACGCGCTATTGGTTCGTCACGTTTCCCATAGCAACCGAGTAGTACGCATGCGCTTGACAGCTGTGGGATTCCTGTACCCTCAAATTTAAAGGAATAATTCATCCCAAATGAATTTGGTCAGTGTTAACTCGCACTCATGTTTTTCCAAACCCATGTTTCCTTCTTTCTCATGTGGAACACAAAATGAGAGAATATGATGTACGTAAGTGCTTATTTACATATGAAATATTTAGTTAATTGCTAAATCACTGCATTATTGTCTATGTTTTCGAATATTTCATCTAATATGATGATTTAAAAAATTATTATTAATATCAAGGTTGTGAACAATTTTCACTGCCTAATATGAATGAATTAATGAATAGATAGATAGATAGATAGATAGATAGATAGATAGATAGTCCAAAACCATAGTTAAATTGTGATTACCATGGTATAATAGTAACCGGTTTTATTTGTAGTAAAACCATGGTTAATTTTCGTAAGGGGATAGATAGATAGATAGATAGATAGATAGATAGATAGATAGATAGATAGATACATAAACTAATCAATGAATTAAGGAATAGATATAGATAGATAGATAGAGATAGATAAACTAATTTATTGATAGATAGATAGATAGATAGATAGATAGATAGATAGATAGATACATAAACTAATCAATGAATTAGATAGATAGATAATAGATAGATAGATAGATAGATAGATAGATAGATAGATAGATAGATAGATAGATACATAAACTAATCAATGAATTAAGGAATAGATAGATAGATAGATAGATAGATAGATAGATAGATAGATTGAATAGATAGATAGATAGATAGATAGATAGATACATAAACTAATCAATGAATTAAGGAATAGATAGATAGATAGATAGATAGATAGATAGATAGATATAGATAGATAGATAGATAGATAGATAGATACCAATCAATGAATTAAATAGATAGATAGATAAACTAATTTATTGAATAGATAGATAGATAGATAGATAGATAGATAGATAGATAGATAGATACATAAACTAATCAATGAATTAAGGAATAGATAGATAGATAGATAGATAGATAGATAGATAGATAGATAGATAGATAGATAGATAAACTAATTTATTGAATAGATAGATAGATAGATAGATAGAGATAGATAGATAGATAGATAAACTAATTTATTGAATAGATAGATAGATAGATAGATAGATAGATAGATAGATAGATACATAAACTAATCAATGAATTAAGGAATAGATAGATAGATAGATAGATAGATAGATAGATAGATAGATAGATACTTATATTTACTTTCAAAAGACATTTATAACTTTAAAATGTTACAAATGATTAATTGAATTGTTAAATGAATATTGAATATTAATATTGAGTACCGATCAATTATCACTGAAAGTAAATTTAGGTCAAATGGGGGGAAACATTAATGAAGACTAGTAGAATTATAGGTTCCAAGATGTGCTAAATTCACAATACTTGATGTTTATATGCCCAAAACTTAATTTTTCTCATCCTCCAGCACAGTAGGTGGCGCTACGAACCTTTTGGTTGATTCGCACTATGCCAGTCTGTGTTGCCACGTCCACTCTTTATAAGCGTTTTGGGGCTTATTTCGCTTATAAATGTTGGAAATCGCGGTTGTGAATTTTTTAAGCTGTCTTGAAATAAACTCGAGTTTATGTAAACAAAAGCGCTTATTTCCTCTTCATAAACAGAGGCAAGCCTCTGACTGTGGGCTTGCGTTTAAAATACAACTGCTTGTTTATTTTTACGCGATGTGGCAACCCAGCCTGCAAACTCTCTCCGCCTATCGCAAGACCATGAGTGCAGACTGAAATTCGACACAGCAATCCCTTCAACTTTAAATTTATCATTGAATGTGCAATTATTATTATTGACATTTGACTTTCTCGTCAAGTAATGCCTTTCTAATAGACAATGACGGAAGTTAAAGTCAAAAAAGAGTCCACGGACCCTGTGGATATCGAGAATAGGTAAGTTCAGCGCAGGTTTACACATGGCCTGGTAACAACATGACAACATGTAGATGAATTTAGAATTAGTCAAAATTACTTTCATAGCTGCTTTGTCCTTTTTGTTTATTGCAAGTATTTAAAAAGTAACCAATATCCGACCCAGCAGATGAGCAGTGTGGTTATAATATGTGTATGCTTTTTGTTTTTTAATAGCGTGTGAGTTTATACATCTAATTATCTTCTATTGTATGTATACTTCGCTGCATTCAAGACTTCAAGTACAAGTTCCGTAAGCGTAGTTACGTCAGTTACGTCGCTTGCGTTTAAGTGATTTTGAATTAATTGAATTTATTCCCTGAACAATTTTTTTGTCTTTTACACTTACTCTCAAAAAGAGGAAGACTTCTGTCGCTGTTTCAACATAATACAAATCAAAGAAACGTCTTTTACCGTTCTTGTGCTGCCGCATAGAATGTTGGGAAATGTAGTTGATTTTAATCTTTTTTCTGTTAAAGGATAAAAGAGCTGTGTCAGCAGTTTCCACATGGGATCACAGACCAGGTCATCCAGAATGACATGCCTCACGTTGAGGCGCAGCAGCGGGCCACGGCCATCAACAGACTGCTATCTGTGGTGAGATGTTCAGCTCCAGCTGACAATGCATGAAACATGTCGCTACTTGTATATTCATGTCTGATTCTTTATTTCTGTTTTCAGGGTCAGTTAGACTTGCTTAGAAACAGCAGTGGCCTTTTATACAGGCTTAAGGATGCTCAGTCTGCAAGGTTTGTCTCTTTAAATGCAATGTGTGTGTGAGCATACAAATTTATTGATATAAAACAAAAACAGATATATATTTTTAAATATCACATTTATTTGTTTTAAGTATGTACTGTTTGTATGCTTCTTTTTTACAGTAAAGTTAAAGGCTCTGATAACCAAGAAAAACTAGTTTACCAGATCATAGAAGATGCTGGGAATAAAGGTAAAATGCATTTTGTATTTTGCATTGGTTTAGATTGATAAAGAAAGTTTATTACAATTAATTTTTCCCCCCGATTTCTGAAGGAATTTGGAGCAGAGACATCAGATATAAGAGTAACCTTCCACTCACAGAAATCAATAAGATCCTCAAGAACCTTGAGAGTAAGAAACTCATCAAAGCGGTGAAGTCTGTTGCAGTGAGTTGCTTTCAAACATTATTTAAACATTTACAATGTTTGATTTGCTTCAGATCAATTAAAATGTCTCTTTTTTTTAATACAGGCCTCTAAGAAGAAGGTCTACATGCTGTACAACCTACAACCGGACAGATCTGTGACAGGAGGCGCCTGGTATAGCGATCAAGATTTCGAGTCTGAGTTTGTTGAGGTTCTCAACCAACAGTGCTTTAAGTTCCTGCAAAGTAAGGTGAGATTGTGATATTTTTGGGATCTTAGGCTTTCAAAGCTAGCTTGCAAATTGCTAGCCTCTCTAAAATCGCCTACACTACTTTTAATAGAAATGTGTGTATTTTCAGGCCGAAGCAGCGAGAGATAGTAAGCAGAGCCCTATGGTGCAAAGAAACAGCTCATTTGCCACCTCTCACGAAGTGTGGAAGTACATCTGTGAGCTCGGCATCAGCAAAGTGAGTGTGAATAATATCTGCAAGGAATAGTTCAGCCAAAAATAAAAATAAAGTTTACTCACCCTCAGGCCATCCAAGATGTAGATGAGTGTTTCTTCATCAGAACAGATTTGGAGAAATTTAGCATCACTTGCTCACTAGTGGATCTTCTGTAGTGAATGGGTGCTGTCAGAATGAGAGTCCACTTGATTGAATGAAATGAATAGGTTTAATGTGTTGTGATGTTTCTGTTTGCAGGTGGATTTGTCCATGGAGGACATTGAGACCATTCTAAATACGTTGATCTTTGACGGCAAAGTGGAGATGACCATAATCGCTGCTAAAGAGGGGACGGTGGGGAGTGTAGATGGACAGATGAAGCTCTACAGAGGTGTGAATCCCATAATTCAACCCACTGGCCTGGTCAAAACACCATGTGGACTGTGTCCGGTAAGCTTTTCATACATTTATAATAATCACAAGTTGGGCTGTATGATAAATGTCGAATTAAAATTGTATTGTGACATTGCTTAGAGTGGTTGTCACTCTAAGCTAAAAGTTCACCCAAAAATTAAAATTTGCTGGAAATCTACACACACTTAAGGCTGGGATGCACCACGCCAGCTCCAAAGAACTAGCGGTGATAAAAGCAGATGGTGCCTTCGCCAAAAAGCCGCACTTGAACACACCGCTCAGACTACAGCCGACTGCAAACTAACACATGCATGTATATCTCAGTAGCTTTTAAAGGGGTCCTGTTGTGTTTTTTCACTTTTTCATTGAATTTTAGTCAGCGTGTGGTGTGTATGTTTGGGCATAAAAAAGATCTACGAAGTTACAAATCTCAAAGTCCAATCCAAAAGGAGATTTGTTTTTTAAAAATCTCTTTTCAAGAACTACAACGAACGGCTACTTTGAACTACAATGTTTGTTTTCCGCATGCCATGATGTCACAACGCGGCGTAGCAGGATGAAAACACAGTCTAAGCTGTTCGCCAATCGCAACGCAGTGGAACAGCTAACCAATCACAACACATTTGGTTTTTCGGAAGGCGGGCCTTCATTAAACGCGGAACTAATTGAGCCATTTGTGCCAGGCTGGGGAGGTATTGTAATAATGTAAATTATGTGAAAAATAATGCGTTTTTCGATCCACCAGAGCATGTTCTAGTACACCCCAAAACAAAATCAAGGACTTTGTAAAAGAGCAAAATAGGACCCTTTAATAGTATATATTCGTCATTCAAAAGGAGAAACTGAAACAAGGATATACAATATATACGAAACGTATTGCTTATCATTTTGAATATTAATTATGTTGATCACTTTCTTCATTTTAGGCAGCTCATGTCATTTTGATAATATTCAAATAGTGGAATGCTTGGGTAAGATTGCAGATTTCTCAAGAGATGTAAGCTCGAAATTCTGAGAAATAAAGTCAGAATTATGTGACATAAACTCGCAGTTGCCCCAAACTCTCAATTTTATTTTATTATTATTTTTTTTTAATTAAAGCTCGATTTTTGGCATTTTTTTGCCTTTATTGTGATAGGACAGATCAGAATTGACAGGAAGTGAAGTGAGAGAGAGAGAGAGGTGCGGGGCGGGATCGGGAAAGGCCCTCAAGTTGGGATTCGAAGACGGGAAGCCCAGAGTGCAACAGCGCTGTATGTCGGCGCACTGTCCACAAGGCTATTGCCGCCGACATAAACTCTCAATTCTGAGAAATAAATTTGCGTTTCTTAGAAATAATGTCAAATTGTGACTTTTACAAATACAATGAGAAAAATAAAAATACAGATGCAAACTGACAATTATGAGACAAAATTCTAGTATATATCTAAGTTTATATCTAATCACCTTTATTTATATGGCGCTTTTAGCAATACAGATTGTGACAGAGGCTTTACAGTATTAAATAGGAAATAGTGCATCAATAATGGACATCTCATAATATCTCATAATTTTGGGAAAAAAGTCAGAATTACAAAAAAGCAGGAATTACGAGATAGCTCACAATTCTAAGAAAAAAAAAGTCAGAATTGCGACATACAAACTCACAATTGCGAGAAAATTATGCGATATAAACATGCAACCGTGAAAAATAACTCGCAAGTTTGTAAAATAAAGTCAGAATTGCGAGATGCAAATTGTGAGAAAATTCTGCAATATAAACTCCCAATTCTGAGAAACAAAGTCAAAATTGTGTGACAAACATGTGATTGTGAGAATATTATGCAATCTAAACTTGCAATTCTGAGAAATAAAGTCAGAATTGCAAGCTATGTAGTCACAATTCTGACTTTATTTTGGAGAATTACAAGTTTATTTGTCAGAATTGCATGTTTATATTGCATATATGATTATAATTCTGACTAAAGCATGCAATTATACAAGATTGTACATCACAATTCTTAGAAAAAACTCACAATTACGAGAAAAAAATTGCGAAATACAAACTTGCAAATGAAAATTATGTGATATAAACGCAATTCTGTAATACAAAGTCACAATTTTATTTCACAGAATTGCAAGTTTATTTCCCAGAATTGTGAGAATTCTGACTATAACATGCAGTTGCGAGTTTATATCTTACAGTTCTGAGAAAAAAAGAGAACTGCAAGATGTAAACTCGCAATTGTGAGAAAAGAAGTCAGAATTGTGAGATAAACTCAGAATGGCAAGTAAATTATGCAATAAACTTGCATTTCTGAGAAATAAATTCACAATTCTGAGAAATAAAGTTAAGAACTGCAGGTTTAGATAGCATAATTCTGACAATTGCTAGTTTATATGCAGTTGTGCAGAAAAAAAATCTGAAAAAAAGGAGATAAAAAGCTTTTATTTTTTTTATTCAGTGGCGAGAAGAAACTAAATCTTGGATGGCCTGAAGGTCACTACATTTTCATTATTGGGTGAACTATTTGTTCAATGTGCCAAGTTAACCTCAGTAACTCTCTGCTTTACAGGTGTTTGATGACTGTCACGAAGGAGGCGAGATCTCTCCATCTAACTGTGTTTACATGGCTGAGTGGCTGGATTTCTGAAAAGCCAACCGGATGTCTTTTGTTTTTCTCTGTGGAGAAAGTATTTTTCATGCAGCGACTCGATGCAACTGAAGATATCTTTTTATTTATGTTTTGAACAGTAATGGCTTTAATGACTCAAGCTGAGCTACATTAAGTGAATAAGAAGCAGCTCCCATCTGGTCTTCAGTGAAATTTGGACACATGAGACTGATTTTCTTTTTTTTTTTTTTCTTTTGTTTGTTATTGCTTCTCTTCACCCACAGATATGTCTTTAAAGATATACCTCGACCATATCAATAAATAAAGGTTTTCATATTTGTTGATAGGTAGTCTGCATATTGGAGTGTATGTTTGTGCACTTCTATCATTTTTATTGACTGCATCCATATTTTAGCAGATTGTTAGCAATTCACAGTTGCAATTCTGAGAAATAAAGTCAAAATTGCGAGATATAAACTCACAACTTTGACTTTTTTCTTTTTTTTCTCTGAATTGCAAATTTATGTCTTGCAATTGTGACTTTTACAAATACAATGATGAAAAATAAAAATACAGATACAAACTCGCAGTTTATATCTTGAAATTCTGACTTTTTGTGACTTCCAAAGATGAATGAAGGTCTTACAGGTTTGGAACGACATGAGGAGGCGTAATTAAAGACAGCATTTTCGTTTTTGGGTAAACATTTAAAACTTTCTCAAAGTCGTGAGTGGGCATATTTTATACATTTAAAAAAAATAGTAAAGTTTTGTAATATTTGATGGCATAATTTCACATTTTAAGCAATAACTTGAAATGCATTGTGGACTACATGACGCTTCAGATGTTGTTCTTAAACTCTTTAACTTATAACTTATTAAAAATATTCAAGGTTTATACAGTACCAGTCAAAAGTTTTTTTTTTTTTAAAGAAGTCTCTTCTGTTCACCAAGCCTGCGTTTATGTGATCCAAAGTACAGCAAAAACAGTAAAAGTTCAGAATATTTTTACTATTTAAAATAACTGTTTTCCATTTGAATATTTTTTAAAATGTAATTTATCCCTGAGATTTCAAAGCTGATTTTTTTTAGCATCATTACTCCAGTCACATGATCCTTCAGAAATCATTCTAATATTCTGATTTGCTGCTCAAAAAACATTTATTATTATTATGTTGAAAACAGCTGAGTAGAATTTTTTCAAGTTTCTTTATCTTTGTCTTTGTCATCCCTTTTGATCAATTTAAAGCATCCCTGCTAAATAAAAATATTAATTTCTATAATTTCTTCCCCCAAAAAAGCTTTTGAACGGTGTAGTGTACGATGTTACAAAAGCTTTTTATTTCAGATAAATGCTGATCTTCGAATCTTTCTATTCATCAAACAATCCTGAAAAAAATGCATTCAACTGTTTTAAATATTAATAATGATAATGATTAAATAATGTTTCTTGAGCAGCAAATCGGCATATTAGAATGATTTCTAAAGCATTGTGTGACGTTGAACACTGGAGTAATGATGCTGAAAATGTAGCTTTGATCACAAGAATAAATTACATTTTAAAATATATTCAAATAGAAAACTAGTATAGTATAGTAATAGTATTTCAAAATTGTACTTTTTTGCTGTAGTTTGGGTCAGATAAATACAGGCTGGTGAGCAGAAGTAGAAAATAAATGAATAAATAAATCTTACTGTTCAAAAACTTTTGAGTGGTAGTGTACACACCGAATAAACTGCTTATTTGATTCACTTTAGCTTTCCACACCTGCAGTGGTTTATTATGCATGTGCTGGAGTACATCGATACGCCAGTAGGTGGCGAAAATTGATTGTTCATAATTTACTATTTAATTTCGCGTGTGTATTTGTATTACTCTTCAAATTTTGGGTCAGTCAGAATATGTAAGAAAATAATATTTTTATTTCGCAGTGGTGCGTTTATTTAATCAAAAGTGACTTTAAGATTTCTATATTGTTATAAAACAAAGTATTTCTATTTCAAATAAATGCAGTTTTTTTAAACTTACTGCTATTCGAAGAATCCTGAAAATCCTGAGTCAATTCAAAATACTAATACTAAAAAAAGTTTTCTGAATAACATTAATTATTAAAGTAGGTTTGACAAAACAAAAAAAAAAGTTGTGATAAATGGAAATATTTTTTACAGTGTGATAACACAAGAAAAAAAATAATAAATTGAAGACTAGAGTAATGATGCTGAAAATTCAGCTTTGCATCACAGGAATAAATTACATTGTAAAACATTCAAATGAGAATGAGTTATTCTAAATTTTAATAATCACAATATTACTGTTTTTTTATTGTATTTACTTATTTTTGATCAAATAAACATAAAAAATGCATTTAAAATGACTTATTTTATTCAAAATACTATCATTACGACATATGATCACTGAGATGATGTTTAAAAGGATGATAATTTATTTAAACGAGCTTAAAGGTCAAAACTGTCATTTCCATATCTGAAAAGGTTATGATTTAACACATTGAGTGTGAGGACAAATAAGTGATGCATTCACACTGAAATCAAATATCTTTGTCATATCAGTGACACATTTATTATGAAATTCGTTTGCATTTTGCATCATCGGATGGAAAAACCAAACCTTGTAACTCATTATGTTCTAATATGTATTTTTCGCTTTAATAACGCAGTCTGTTCAGAGTATTCATAAATGATGAAGAGACCAAAAGGTGTTTACATCAATGTGACACATCACGCATTTTTATCACAGTCTCTCACCGCCCTCTATTGCGCGCGGTAGCCATAGTAACCGGCCAGAGGGGCACTTAGCAACAGAAAAGGAGGCGGCGCAGCATCATCTGCTGCGAGCGGAGGAAAAAACAGCCGATGCGATCGACCTTCATTTCATGCAGACCTGCTTCTTATAGTGAAAACCGGTCGTTTGTTAATATTAGACATCCTTAAAACTACATTAAGCGCTTTCATTGTAAATCTCAGTCGGCGCGATGAAGTTCGTCGTGGTTTTGGTCTCAGCCGGCCTTCTGGCATTTCTCGGCGCGGTCATCTGCATCATCGCCAGCGTGTATTCACGATCCTCGGCCGCCGCGCCCCAGGCGCTATCCGACAACCGCTCACTCTCGCTCATGGAGCCGCTGGCTGGATCCGTAGCGCACGCCGGGCCGCTCGGAGCTCTCCATGGTGCTGAATCTTACGAAGGCGGCGGATTGGACATCGGCCTGGAGATACCGTCGCTCAATGAGCTGAGCACCGGGGACGTGACTGGGCCAAGTCCGAAACAGTTCACTCTCAATCGACTCATTTGTACCCCTGTTCCCATTACTGACTGTAAATCCAGGGATTTGAGAGAACAAGCCGACGACCCGTTCGCCGATGAGGAGGACTGGAGCCTCCGCACCACCGCTGAGGAGCTCCGGCAGATCGTCATGCAACAAAACGACCAGATCCTCATGGACCAGAGGACCATCATGGAGCTCACCGGGAAGCTCTCGGAGTGCGAAAACGGACTGGAGGAAAGGAGTCTCCACGAGCGGAGTATGGGGGTATGGGCGGGCAACCGTCGCCACATGGCCGGGGATGATGTGAGCAGCTCGGTTGCAGTACAGCTGCAGACGGCGCGGGCTGTGGAGGAACTAGAGAGAGCGATTCTTCAACTCAAAGATCGTATAGAGAAGTTGGAGGTTGGTTTGAGAAACTATAAACACTTTAAATAAAAAGTCTGAAGGCTTTTTGGAAGTTGGTGCCAGTTTTGTAAATAAACTAGCAGGCAAAGATGCGTGCAAATGTTTAAGTTCTGGGGGATATTCGAGATAATTCATTGTGGCTGTTCATATTTTTATGTATTTCTGAGTGTCCTTCTCACCTGGTGAGTGGTTGCTTTCCCCTCCATCTTGTTCATCTCCTGGGTAGAAAGACATACATAAATCATGAGGGAGGAGAGAATAGTACAGGTTCTCAGCCAGCTGGAACACTGTCAGCAGTCACACCTGAATTGTAGATGATTGTATATGATGTAGACTTATGGATCAGAGTTGTTACTGCTGAAAAAAATATATATATATATATATATATATAAAGCAAAAATTACTAGAACTAGTTAAAAACATCAATAAATACTATAATAGTATCATTATAACTTAAATAACACTGTTATGGATTAGTTTAGTCAAAAATGAAAAATTTGTCATCGTTTAAAGGAAATGTTTTGAATTAAAGTTAGATTTCCTGTTCATTAAGACAAAATTATAATTGAAACATTGCGTGAACTAAAACATGCATGTTCTGTAAAGCTGCTATTGTGAAAAGTCCAACCTGATGTCATGGCAATTCGTACATGTTTTACGAGGTGGCTAATTCGAATGAATTTGTAAGATTTTTGCTAAATCGTACGTATTTTACAAATTCCCCAATTCGTATAAATTTGTAGGAATGGCCTAACCCTAACCCCGCCCCTAAATCTACCCAGCAGGCACAGAACATCAATATAATGTCAGGTTGACTTTGGACATGACGTCAGAGATACGTTGCATTTTGGTTGAGAATGAAAATTGGGTTGACTTCAGTATTTGACGCTAATTTCATGTTGACTTAACATTAAATTTTGGTCACCCAACGTCACAACCGAAAATTAACTAAATATCCACGTCTTACGATGTTGTGAGCTTGCTGGGTACCGGTCACTGGGGTCTAGACAAATCGTACGAGTGAGGTCGCATTAGCTATTTTGTAAAATTTATACAAATTGGTAGTGAGATAGAGTTGGAAAACTCATGTCTCTCCAAACCCACATGACTTATTTTGAAGAACGTAGTGGTCACTGTTTTCTATGCAATTACGGGGAGTTTGCCTGATTCAAGGACAAATCATTCTTTTGAGTTCTCGTAATTCAAATGAATCAGATACACGTTGAACAGGATGTATTAGGTTTCGCAATAATGACTTCTTGCATAATTCTCTCGCAGTTGGAGATAGGCCCGGCAGCGATGAACCACACTGAGCATACTGTGAGCACGCTGGGAAGTGTAGTGGTGGGCGAGCCTGGCAGGCCTGTGGAGGATCTAGAGGGAGAGCTGGAAAAGAAGATTAGGCTGCTGGAGAAAGAGAGGAAGAACCTTCGGAAAGAGACCCAGAGCCACCACCAGCACATTGACCAGGGAATCAACACCCTGCAGGAGCGTATTGCAGAGCTGGAGCAGAGTAAGGACAAAGGTTTGCTCAAACTCAAGAGAAAGGGGATGAAAAGGGTCTCTTTATTTTCAACTCACACTTTCGATCTTTCCTTCCCAGGTCTTACAGATTACAGTTACCCACAAGGGTATAAACTTTCCTTCCCAGTGCGGACTAACTACATGTATGGGCTTGTCAGGCGGAATATTCCAGAGATGTACGCCTTCACAGTGTGTCTGTGGCTCAAGCCTGCCGAGAGTGGAATCGGGACGCCATTTTCCTATGCTGTACCAGAACAACCCAATGAACTTGTCCTGCTCCAGGGCATTCATAATCCAGCAGAACTTCTCATCAATGATAAGGTAAAACCCACTACACCTGAGTTCCTCAAATCCAGGCCTGGAGGGCCACTGCTCTGCACAGTTTAGCTCCAACCCTAATTAAAGACACCTGAGCAAGCTGACCAAGGTTTTTAGAAATGATAGGGAGGTGAGTTTGATCAAGGTTTAAGCTAAACTCTGCAGGGCATTGGTCCTCCAGGCCCAGATTTGAAGAACTCTGCACTACACCTTCCTTCCGCAGCAATCTTGCATAATATAACTGGTGAAATCAGTCTTTCCTTTCATTTACAGGTGGCACAGCTGCCTCTATCTTTGCCCCAGGGCATCTGGCAGCACATATGTGTGAGTTGGACCCTACGGGATGGAGTTTGGAAAGCATATCAAAGTGGAAAGTTGAGAGGACGGGGTGAAGGGTTGTCCGCATGGCACCCTATCAAATCCGGGGGTGTCTTGGTGTTGGGCCAGGAACAGGTAAGCAAGACAGTGTGTCCTGAAAGAGTCTGAGTAAACCCTCAAATTTTTCACTCTTGTTGCAAAAAATATACCTTTTTAGTGGTGTGCCTTTTTCATTGGGGCAGTACCCTCAACGGTACATCTATGTACTTTATTTACCCCTAAATGGTTCATAGTTGTAGTGAATGTAAAAACAGGCACCTTTTAGGAGTAGATAAGGTACAAGGTTGTCCTTTTGGGGTTAGCTCACCAGTGACAAGCAAATAAATGTATAATTTTTGCATATTCTTTCCTAAGAGTGTTTGGATCCTTCAGGTGTAAGTAAGGTACAAAGGTACACCTTTGAGGGTCCTATCCCAGTGACAAGATGTTGGACTTGTAAGGTGATGATACACGGGGCAACATTTGAGCAGTGTTGCTGGGCAGTGTTGCCATCAATGGCCAATCAGGTGAGACAGTACCCACAACCGATCAGACAGAAAATTTGTTGCCCATTTTCAATGGGAATGTGCCTAAGCAACATCACTTGGCAAAACTGCACGCCAACATTGCTCCGTGTATCATTAACTTTTTGCACATTATTTCTGATGCAACCATGTGTTTATCCATGTGTAACCCTTCGGTTCTCCTTGGCTTCACTGCAGGACACCCTCGGTGGGCGGTTTGATGCATCCCAGGCTCTTGTTGGGGAGCTTTCCTTGTTTAACCTGTGGGACCGGGTGTTGTCACCAACAGAGGTTGCTGCTCTGGCAGCATGTGCAGAATCGCCCCGCTTGGGGAACATAGTGCCCTGGACTGACCGAGATGTGGACGTGTTTGGTGGGGCCGTCAAGGACCCCGTGGACCCCTGCCTTCAGAGCTCCCATCCCCGGCAGTGAGCAGGGCCATGGGTTGATCCCTTTCTTTTTTTAAGGCGAGGGTAAATGAGACAAAAATGGCCTGAAAGGTATGACAACTGTGCCATGGTCCCGTTCTGTGTATAGAATATATTTACCGTAGAGCTACACTCTCACTGAGTGTTTGTTTCTGCAGGGAAGGGATTTGTCTGTGCGTGTGGTTGTGTTACTTCGGATAGAGCTGCTGCCGAAGGCTTTTAAAGGCCTGTTTGCGTCTCGTGTTGCTTGTGTTATTTCACGCCCTTCTTCTCAAAGCATTACTGCACAATGGTCCCTTCAGATATAGAGAATGTTTTTTCTAATACGATGGATGTGGCTCATTCTCACAGCACTTGTCTTGCTCTTGTTTCATTATTTGTGTAAAGTGGAGCTTTCGCTTCTTTCCCAGAGCAGCTTTTTCCTTTCTTGTTTTTATTACCGGCCCCATAAGGTCATTTTTCTTGTGATACACTATTATTTCAGTCCAGCAGCACTTAAAGGTGTACAATGTCTTATCTTTATCATATCATGTCTTAAATTTTTGTCTTTTGGCATCTGGTCAAATGGGTCCTTACCCTAGAGTGTACTCTCTCACACAGATTCAGCAAGATCCAAAACTTTTTTTAACCAAAAATGTTTCATTTGAAGCTTAACATCTTGAACGTTAAACAAAATTTTGAAGATCTAATGTGCAGACCACACACTATGAAAATATGAATGTAAAACAGTGTTTAGCATCTTGTCGTGTTACCATTGCACTGCATCTAGCCATCTTTGCCCCCTCACAGAGAAAAGCTTATGGGGAAGTGCCTGTCTGTTTATTTGACTCTTGCTATTGGTTGATGATCAGCTGTGATGTCAGTATAGTGCTTCTTCATATTTGCACCACCAAGGATCTACAATGATATTGTGACAAATGTGGATGAAAATATTAAAACTGTGAAGAAACTGAAATGTGAGTGCATTGTTTATCTATTTGTCTATCTATTGACTGTCTGTCTATCTATCTATCTATCTATCTATGATCTGTCTATCTGTCTATCTGTCTGTCTGTCTATCTATCTATCTATCTATCTATCTCTCTATCTATCTATCGACTGATAGGTCATTCTGTCTGTCTGTCTATCTATGGTCTGTTCATCTGTCTATCTGTCTATCTATCTGTCTATCGATGGATTGATTGGTCAGTATATTCATCTATCTATCTATCTATCTATCTGTGGTCTATCGATCGATCCGTCAGTTGGTCAGTCTGTCTATCTATCTATCTATCTATCTATCTATCTATCTGTCATCTTTCTATCTATCTATCTATCTATCTATCTATCTGTCATCTTTCTATCTATCTATCTATCTCTCTATCTATCTCTCTATATATCTATCTTTCTGTGGTCTATCGATCAGTCAGTCGGTCTGTCTGTCTATCTGTCTATCTATACACATCATTCTTATTCATTAAATCATAATGAATCTAATTATTAACTGATTTATTAAGATATATAGATAGATGATAGATAGATAGACATAGGAGTTTTGAAACATCCTGATGGTCTGAAATTTATCATCACCACATTATTCTGATCATGACTGTTATCCAAGTATTTATCCACTGCTCCTTTAACCAAAACAAAACACTTATGATATATAAATAAAATAGCACTGTACTGTATATGCACATTCTCAATGTCAAGAATGACTCAAATGCATGCAAATCCTGGTTATCATTCTCATCCTCTCATTGCTCTCTTCATGCTGCTGCTGCTGCTGTTGTTGAATTATAGATGTGTGTTAATCACCCCCTCCATCACACCGACCTCTGCTGCTTCTCTCCAGCCAGCAACATCCTTTTCTGTGTATGTGTGTGTGTGTAGTAGTTCCTCTTCGGTATCCATCATATAACCTTCACACAATCACATAAAAATAATATCATGATATGGATGGTGTACAACAGCTGCCTTTATTCCTCACAGCATTTGTCAGACATATTCATAAAGCGACACTTTTATCAGATGTAACGCTCTAGAGGTGTCATTATGTTCCAGACTTTCATCTGTTGCACGCCTCCTGTCTTTTCTTCTCCTTCTAAGGTACCATTCTTACTTATATTCTTGCTCAAATCAGTGGTTAGATTATCTCCTCCCCCTTCTTTTATTTGTAAATCTATCTAGAAACGGAAAATCCCCTATAATCCACAAATCAAAACATGGCCTGTCTGGGAAACTCATGGAAAGCTTTTAGATGATCAGGCATCTCAAAATCAGCACCATCCAATGCATTAAGTACTGTATATCCTAACCTACAAATGACTAGCTTAATGGTCTCACTGAATATTAAATTGGGATATATGAGAAACTATTTAGCTTTATTGCAGTGTTGTAAAGTGTATCCTGTTAACTTACAGAGGGATCATTCATCCAAAAATGAAAATTCTGTCACATCACCCTCAACCTGTATGAGTTTCTTTCTTCTGTTGAACATAAAAGAAGATATTCTGAAGAGTGTTAGTACCCAAACAGTTGCTGGCAGCCATTGACCTCCATAGTATGGAAAACGTCAATGGCTACCAGCAACTGTTTGGTTATTCTCAGAGCAGCAGTGTGGCTTCTTGCTGACAGGTCCCAGATCAGTGTGACAGT
Source organism: Labeo catla (assembly GCA_012976165.1). Classification (NCBI taxonomy): domain Eukaryota; kingdom Metazoa; phylum Chordata; class Actinopteri; order Cypriniformes; family Cyprinidae; genus Labeo; species Labeo catla. The sequence continues at coordinate 28,816 of VONZ01001281.1, read as the reverse complement.
TATCTGGGGCAAACTCACCAGCTGTGCACAGATGTATCTAGAGCTTAATACGGGTCAGTAAAAAGCAAGAGAGTAAACAACACAGATGATTGTAGTGGGACCAATGCAGCATCTAGACAGCAGGCTTCACCCTGCTCAGACCACAGTGGGGTTACACGGGGATAAAACGCAGCTGGTGTCTGTGCTCATAAAATACTGAGCTTAAAGAGATACCAAAAAATGAAAATTCTCTCATCATTAACTCATTGTGTGGATAAAAGCTGTGTCAGTATTCAGCCTAAAGGTTTGGAATGACATCAAAGCAAGTAAATGAGAACAGAATATTAATTTTAAGTGAATAATTTATTTTGATATATATATATATATATAAAATGTGTTATTTTTTATTTAGTACTGACCTGAGTAAGATATTTCACAAAAAAAGACTTTTACATATAATCCACAAGAGAAAATAATAGTTGAATTTATAAAAATGACCCTGTTCAAAAGTTTACATACACTTGATTCTTAATGCTGTGTTGTTACACGAATGATCCACAGCTGTGTGTGTGTGTGCGTGTGTGTGTGTGTGTTTTTGTTTTTGTTTTTAGTGATAAAAAGTTTTAGTTTTTCCCTTGTTTGTCCTGAACAGTTAAACTGCCTGCTGTTGTTCAGAAAATTCCTTCAGGTCCCACAGATTCAGCATTTTGTGTATTTGAACCCTTTCTAGCATTGACTGTATGATTTTGAGATCCATCTTTTCACACTGAGGACAACTGAGGGACTCGTATGCAAGTTTCTAACGCTCACTGATGCTCCAGAAGGAAAAATGATGCATTAACAGCCAGGGTGTAAACTTTTGAACAGAATGAAGATTTGTACATTTTTCTTATTTTGCCTAAACATCATATTTTGGTCATTTAGTACTGCCATTCAGAAGCTACAGAAGATACTTGTTTCCCAGAAGATAAAATAAGTTACATTTACAGTGTTATATTAAGATATATTGCCTGCTACAGGCAGTTTTAGTTTTAAAAATAACAGAATAATTTAGTTTTCCTCCATTTCATTTTTTCTATATTCAGAATAATTAATTTAAAACATACGTTAATTTCATAACATTATTTATGCAGTTGTAATTGTGATGTAAATATGGATTTTGTTGATACTAGTTTTATATTTGACATACACGTAGCTACATGTATTAAAGAATGAATGGTCATAATTGGTGTTTTAATGAGTATACGAGTGATCACGAGTCATGGGATCACATTTTAATTCATGCTTGAGTCACAACAACTTACCACATATATCATTTACAGCACAAAATACATGCCAATATTATTCCATTCTTAGCTGTAAATGACTTAAATCGGCACTGATTAATAACAAAGCTGTGATTCGCCAAAAGACAGCATGATATGATGATTTCCTAAACAAATATGTATTTATTTTATTTAGTTATCTCGCGGCCACGCAGAAACCCACAGCGCGAAATGACCTAATCAGCAACGCGTATCTATGAGCAACGTTAGTTGGCTCGTTACGTCACAGTATAAAAGGCTCAGATGGAATTAAAAAATAAACACTTGCAGTTTGTTGCTAGGGAGCAACACCGGAGGGACCGATCACCAGTTGCTCTCAAGTCGATGAAGACTGGAGCAATGAAGTGTTTCAAGACTTAGTTGGTGATTTGTCTGAATGGAGTGCCGACGTCCTCCATGCTCTTAATGGTGTTTAAGGCAAATTTAACTCCGTCCAAACTCCAGTTGCACATGACTCTAGCGATGACGTCCCTCAAGCTACAGTCGGTACCACATCCAACTCTAGCGATGACGTCCCAGAAGATACAGTCTGTGACGTCCGACTCTAGCGACATGTCTGACTCTGGCATTGACGTCCCCCAGAGTCCAGTCTGTGGTACGTCCGACTCTAGCGACATGTCTGACTCTGGCATTGACGTCCCCCAAAGTAGTGTCTGTGACCTGTCCAGCTGTAGTGATGACGTCCCAAAAGCTACAGTCTGTGACATGTCCAAATCTAGCGACATGTCTGACTCTGGCGTTGGCGTCCCCAAAGTTAGTCTGTGACCTGTCCAGCTGTAGTGATGGCGTCCCAGAAGCTACAGTCTGTGACATGTCAGACTCTAGCGACATGTCCAGCTCTGGTGTTGACATCCCCAAAGTACAGTCTGTGACCTGTCCAGCTGTAGTGATGGCGTCCAGAAGCTACAGTCTGTGACATGTCAGACTCTAGCGACATGTCCAGCTCTGGTGTTGACGTCCCCCAAAGTACAGTCTGTGACCTGTCCAGCTGTAGTGATGATGTCCCAGAAGCTACAGTCTGTGACATGTCAGACTCTAGCGACATGTCCAGCTTTGGTGTTGACATCCCCTAAAGTACAGTTTGTGACCAGTCTAGCTGTAGTGATGACGTCCCAGAAGCTACAGTCTGTGACATGTCAGACTCTAGCGACATGTCCAGCTCTGTTGTTGACGTCCCCCAAAGTACAGTTTGTGACCAGTCCAGCTGTAGTGATGATGTCCCAGAAGCTACAGTCTGTGCTATGTCCGACTGTAGTGATGGCATCCCTTCAGCCTTTTTGTGTGCCGTGTCCAACTGTAGCGATGACGTCCCTCCATCTTCATCCTGTAAAATGTCCTACAGTAGTAGTGATGACTTCCTCGTAACTATAGTCTGTGGCATCTCCAGCTATAGTGATGACGTCCCTCCATCTCCATGCTGTGACATGTCTGACTGTAGTAGTGTTGACATCCTCGAAGCTACAACCTGTCAAACAGAGGACACTGTGGCACCTTAGCTGAGTCAGCTGCAGGATGAGACAACAGTTATTGGTGAGTTTGCTAAGATAACCTAAACATAATCCAACACACTCACATTTTATTCATCTGTCACTGCTTGAGATTTTATGTCAACATCTGTTATTTATCTTTTAACAGTCATCAATTTGTGCCGCTATAGAATCGGCCGTCAGCTGGGTAGAGGCAGATTTGGAACGGTTTATGCAGTGACACGGTTGGACGATGGCTTTCAGGTATCAATTTTCATTACTTACAATATTTATGTACCCAATCATTTTTGTCATATTATTGTCTCACTTTCTCCTTTGCAAGCACTATCATGTGTTAACTATTTAGAACACTGTCAGAGGTGTTTAGACATGCTCTACATGTTTATAATTTAAATTCATGAACGTTTTGTTCAGGGTTAATGATTGAAATGATGTGCTCTTAAATGAACTGTAAATCTTTTGTTGATCAGGTGGCGCTGCAATTCGTCTCCAACAGGAACAAAATGTTCTTCCACACTGTGAGTATTCCTCACTGTTTTCCCATATTAACATTCATCACAGACTACAAATGTTTTTTATAGACTATCTTCCATTGTTAACAATTAGTCCAGGAATTGTTTGAGTCTTATATTCCATATTCTCGTAGGATGGTTATTCCAAACCTCTTCCTCTGGAGGTCACTCTTTTGATTCTGGCAAGCCAAGACCCTCCGGTTCCTGAAATCGTTGAGCTTCTGGACTGGAATGTGGAGCATGACCACTACGTTTTGGTCCTGGAGCGTCCCATGCCTTTTGAGGAACTGAGTTGGTTCGTCCTGCGGCAGATAATGAGCATCGAAGAAGACGTGGCCTGGGTCATCATGCACCAGGCAATATTTGCAACTCAGGTGTGCTGCCGACGTGGAGTATTGCACTGGGATATTAAGATGGAGAACCTCCTGATTAACCCGGACACCCTTGAGATCAAGTTGATTGACTTTGGGTGCGGTTACTTCCTCACCGACGCAAGCTACACGTCCTTTGCTGGTAAGTGTGATCCCTCAAAGCTGTAAATTGGATCTTCAAATGGCATTAGATAAATTCTTGCTTGTTATCTAGTTAAAATGCTGTGTTAATGGAAAAAAATCGATGTCCTCCAGGCACAACAGAGTACTGTCCTCCCAAGCATCTGATGACCGGCGAGTACAATAGGAAACCCGCAACAGTCTGGTCACTCGGGATCCTGTTGTTTGCACTGGTGTGTGGAGATTTTCCAAAGATACAAGACCTGAAAAAAATCAACAATAACACCTGGGTCAAAGACGGCTTGTCAAAAGGTGAGATCTTCATTTTGACAAACGACAATGGTACATCTGAATCATGCAAAATAGAATATAAATGTAAATTTGAGGTAATAACCAGACGTCTCTCTCTTCTTCCTGCACAGAAGGAAATGATATGATTCGCTGCTGTCTGCAGATCGATCCAAAGCAGCGGATTCAACTGGAGAAACTCAGTCTCCACAACTGGTTTAAGGTATTAATTAGATTTTGAAGATTTTTAACATTAGATTTGTTACACTGCCTTCTAAAACATACTGCAAGTGTCATATAGTCAGAAGACAAACTTCAACTCTGTATATTTATATTTCAACAGATGTTCTTAAATTTCTGTTTTTCTTTTTTTTTTTGATTATGCATATTTTTGTATATATTTACACAAAATGGAGACATATGTAAAGTTCACATTAATAAAGATCTGCATATTTATTTATATATTAATTAATTCTAGTAGATAATTCATGGAAAACGTGCCATGCTTAAGCAGAAGATTTCTGCTGCCTGGTGGAAAACAAACACTTATAAAATAAAAATTACCTGATATTACCATTATGACAGAAGATGGCTGCAGAGGATCACGGATTCATTTATTAATTTGTCATTGTAGTTATTTTCACATTACGGTGTTGGATTTATAAATAGACATAAAAAAAAAAATCACTGTTATAACATTAAAAAAAATGCATTTGCCATCTAGTCTATAGCCAATACACTTAAATAACTGTGCATACAGTAGCATTTCACCTCAAAATGAGATTATGGCCAAATGTATTTTAAAAATGTAATGTAATGCCGCTGTTTTAATGACGGACAAAATGCACATTTGCACACATCCGCTGGTCAGAAACCGCGTAACTGCATTTGAGTTTGACACAAAGCGACTGAGTGATCCTTTATTACCATTTAACCATATTATATGATTGCATGCTTCATGTTTACACTGTTAATATGCAGGTATTCTCTAGGTGTTGAAACCTCAAATTCAAAACGTTTTCTTAAGGTTTCATGTTTTCTTCTGAAACATCAGTGAGCATCTGAACCTTCTGTAATAGTTGCATATGAGTCCCTCAGTTATCATCAGTGTGAAAAGAATGGATCTCAAAAGCATACATTCATTGTTTGAAAGGGTTCAAATACACAAAAAATGCAGAAAAAACAAGGAAATTGTGGGCAGTTTAACTGTTCAGGACAAACAATGGACTCATGAACAGCTATCACTAAACAAAACAACTTTGGATTATATATGTAAACGTCTGTGAAATGTGAACTATTTTATTCAGGTCAGTACTAAATAAAAAATAGTATGCATTTTGTATGATCCCTTTGTATGTTTACATGCAAGGTGTATGTAAACTTTTGACCTCACCTGTATTTTCCACCATATCCACCAAGATTATTTTTGCTTGTAAACTGTGCTTGTTCTGTGTATATTTCTCTCCTGATTCAGACGAGGCAACTTTTTCACTGGGAAAAGCAACATTAATAGCCAATATGACTCAATATGACAGTTTTGAAGTTAAAAACGTCTTAATAATGATGGATTTGTTTTTTTTAAAAACATGCAGCTTTTTACTTCACAGGACATTAGTCGATGGACTGAAGTCATGTGGATTACTTGTGTGTTGTTGTAATGTTTTTATCAGCTGTTTGGCACCCATTCATTGCAAAGGATCGGTCGGTGACCAAGTGATGTAATGCTAAATTTCTCCAAATCTGTTCAGATAAAGAAACCAACTTATCTACATCTTGGATAGCCTAAATTTTCGTTTTTGGGTGAACTACGGGTCATGTGCATTTTTCCATGCTCTGTCCTTGTAAATGAAGAAAACCTCAAAAATCTTGCTAAATGACCATAGAAATTCCGTAGTAGATACATACCGGTACATGACGTGTTCGTGAACGAACGAATGAACGACACGCCCATGGACCAATCACGACAGGCGACGCGTTACGAGGGGCGGGGTTACGCACACAGCTGTCGCTCAGGAGTGGTTGCTATGGTGGACATGTCTCTCTAGCGATGTCGGGTTAAGCACATCAAACTTAAAGTTCCGTTCATTACGGTACGTAAATGTCTCTTTATACTTCGCAACCTAGTTTATATGCAACGTTAAACACCTAGGTAGATAATATAATGTCAGTAGAAAGGAAAACGAGCGACCTAGTTATACAAATGAGCTAAGCAAGCTAACAAGCTAGCAGTTTTCCCAAGAAGACACTATTCGCTTTTCAAAACAAAGCTAATAATCGTTTCATACGCATTACGAAACATTCTAAAATATGTTTACATTGCATTTATTTCAATAAACGTGCTGTAGTATTAGCATTGTTGTTTGGACATGGAACCATGGTAATGTCATTAAACCTTAGAAGTTAACGTTAAATATCATTGTATTCTTTTAAGTAACATTGCTGTACTGTAGTGTTTTGAAGTACCACAGTATTGCTGATACCACAGTTTCAAAAGCTATAAAATTAATATCCATTTAAGATTAATTTTATTAGATTTGATTTCTGATATCACAACCTGTCCTTTTTCTCACCTACAGCTAATCATCATGGCAGAGACAGTCGATGCCAAGAAGGACGAGGCAGACTATAAGAGACTACACAGCTTTCCTCTCATACGGGTAAAAAAAAAAAACTTATCATCAATAGATGTGAATCGTCACTGATAACAAATTATGAATATTATAAACTTTTTGTAACAGTTTTAAACAAAAATGTGTGGAAAAGCACGTTTTCTGAGTGATTTCCTGAACTCAGTCAATCATGGCATTGGTAACACCAAAAAATCATTGGTTTGTTAAATGCGTAAACTGATAAAAATGTATGTCTTCAACACAGTCTTTATTTTTTTGAAGATAAAAGCAACAGTCAGATGAAGATAAAGAAGGTAGTTGAGAAATAACAGACATAAAATACATTTAAAATGATGCTTTTACCTTTAACAATGAAATATATGGGTCAAAATGACTCACAAGCATCTCAGTCATAATATAAATTCCGATAATACGAGTATTACGACTCAAAATGAGTCTGAAAGTCACAAAACTTCAAGAAAACCCTAAAAAATCTATGCGGGTCAAACTGACCCGAAACGTATATTTCCTTCACAGCACACAGATATGTCTGAGGAGATGCGGGTGGAGACTATGGAGCTTTGCGTTACAGCGTGTGAGAAGTTTGCCACTAATAATGAGGTTAGTTCTCATTGCCATCTAAGTGAAGCATTTCTGATATTTGAGAAGTTATACAATGAGATCTCCTTTGTGATATTTCATTCATTTGGATGCTTCTTTTTCAACAGAGTGCTGCTAAAATGATAAAGGAGTCAATGGATAAGAAGTTTGGGAGCTCTTGGCATGTGGTGATTGGCGAGGGCTTCGGTTTTGAAATTACGCATGAAGTGAAGAACCTGCTTTACATGTTCTTCGGTGGAGGTTTGGCAGTTTGCGTATGGAAGTGTTCCTAACCCAAGCACTAAATGACTGACAAACACACTTTTTCATGTGCTTTCTGACTTTATAATGGATGTGCCACATGAGTATGTACTGAACAGGGTGCATCATTTCATACTGTTTATTTTGAATGTAGCATTTTATGTTTTCATCTCCGTTTTAGCTGTTCTTTCAAAGCTGGCAGGCCATCTGTGGTTTTATTGTCCATCTCTGTCACTCTTTCTCCATCTGTCTCTTTTCTGTCTTTTTATCTGTCCATTCTCAGTTGCTTATCATTTCCATCCCTTTCATTTTTTTTCTGAAGGATAAAGTATTTTTATAAGACAAAGTGCTATTTTTTAATTAATATGTGAATACATATGATCTGTTTCTAAAACCTCAGATATTTTATAGGAGTTGTACATTTTGCACATTGTAATGTGTAATTGTTTTTATTAATAACTTATGTTATTGTCTTGTGTAATAAAACCTACTTAGAAATCTCTTTTGTACCTGCTATACATAATTTGAAATGTTGCGAAAATTTGCTCATTCTCAGGTCTTCCGAGATGTAGATGAGTTTGTTTATTCATCTGAACAGATTTGGAGGAAGTTAGCATTAAATCACTTGCTCACCAGTGGCTCCTCTGCAGTGAATGGGTGCCATCAGAATGAAAGTCTAAACAGCTGATTAAAAACTTCAAAATAATCCACAGATAATCCACACCACTCCCAATCCATCAGTTAAACAGCTTGTGAAGTAAAAAGATGAGTATTTGTAAGAAACACTGTAAAAAGTTAAGTTAACTTAAAATCTTAAGTTAAACAGCTGCCTTTAAAATTTTAAGTTAAAGCAACTTAAAACTACAAGTCACTTCAACTAATAAGTTAAATCAACTTATATAACTATATTAACTTATATTTTCAACATGTATACAGTATACACACATTATGTGAACAAAAACTTTTATTTTGGATGTGATTAATCATGATTAATGATTTGACAGCACTATAAATTACTCATATTTTGGCCAGAAGCAGCGATTTAAATGTAAAATGTTTTGATGTATTTGTTTCTTAAATATGCAGCTTTTCACTTAACAAGACTAATTAATGGACTGGAGTAGTGTGGATTACTTCTGTAGGCTATGGTATGTTTTTATCAGCTGTTTGGACTCTCATTCTGACGGCACCCATTCACTGCAGAGGATCCATTGGTCAGCAAGTGATGTAATGCTAAATTCTGATGGCAAATTCATACTTTTTAATACAATGCTGTTTTAGTGTCACATAAAAAAAAAAACAAAAAAAAAACTAAGATTACGAGATTAAAGTAGTTAATATTACGAGATTAAAGTAGTTAAAATAATATTTTGAGAATGAAGTTGAAATACTATGAGAGTAAAGTCGAAATATTATGAGAATAAAGTCAAAATACTACAAGAATATAGTCGAAATGTTTCGAGAATAAAGTCTAAATGTTTTGAGAATAAAGTTGAAATATTACGAGAATAAAGTCGAAATATTATCAGAATAAAGTCAAAATACTACAAGAATATAGTCGAAATGTTCTGAGAATAAAGTTGAAATATTACGAGAATAAAGTCGAAATATTATCAGAATAAAGTCAAAATACTACAAGAATATAAATGTTCTGAGAATAAAGAGAAAATAGAATAAAGTTGAAATATTATGAGAATAAAGTTGAAATACTACAAGAATATAGTCGAAATGTTCTGAGAATAAAGTCGAAATATTATCAGAATACAGTCAAAATACTACAAGAATATAGTCGAAATGTTCTGAGAATAAAGTCGAAATATTTCGAGAATAAAGTTGAAATACTACAAGAATAAAGTCTAAATGTTTTGAGAATAAAGTTGAAATATTACGAGAATAAAGTCAAAATACTACAAGAATATAGTTGAAATGTTTCGAGAATAAAGTCTAAATGTTTTGAGAATAAAGTTGAAATATTATGAGAATAAAGTTGAAATACTACAAGAATATAGTCGAATTGTTTTGAGAATAAAGTCGAAATATTATGAGAATAAAGTTGAAATACTACAAGAATATAGTCGAAATGTTTCAAGAATGAAGTCTAAATGTTTTGAGAATAAAGTCGAAATATGTCTTACAATAATGTGTTTTTATGCTCTTTGATGTGGCGTGACAGATCACTATTCCCTTCAGTTTAGGAAGCATGTAAGTCAACCATCTTTCCGGTTACAATAATGAGACATTTGTTTAATTAAATTAGGCTATTTTTTAGGCTATTAATTAAATTAGGCTGTTTTGAGAATAAAGTCTAAATATTATGAGAATAAAGTTGAAATACTACAAGAATATAGTCGAAATGTTCTGAGAATAAAGTCGAAATATTATCAGAATACAGTCAAAATACTACAAGAATATAGTCGAAATGTTCTGAGAATAAAGTCGAAATATTTCGAGAATAAAGTTGAAATACTACAAGAATAAAGTCTAAATGTTTTGAGAATAAAGTTGAAATATTACGAGAATAAAGTCAAAATACTACAAGAATATAGTTGAAATGTTTCGAGAATAAAGTCTAAATGTTTTGAGAATAAAGTTGAAATATTATGAGAATAAAGTCTAAATATTTCGAGAATAAAGTTGAAATATTATGAGAATAAAGTCTAAATATTTCGAGAATAAAGTTGAAATATTATGAGAATAAAGTCTAAATATTTCGAGAATAAAGTTGAAATATTACGAGAATAAAGTCAAAATACTACAAGAATATAGTTGAAATGTTTCGAGAATAAAGTCTAAATGTTTTGAGAATAAAGTTGAAATATTATGAGAATAAAGTCTAAATATTTCGAGAATAAAGTTGAAATATTATGAGAATAAAGTCTAAATATTTCGAGAATAAAGTTGAAATATTATGAGAATAAAGTCTAAATATTTCGAGAATAAAGTTGAAATATTTCGAGAATAAAGTTGAAATATTACGAGAATAAAGTCAAAATACTACAAGAATATAGTTGAAATGTTTCGAGAATAAGTCTAAATGTTTTGAGAATAAAGTTGAAATATTATGAGAATAAAGTCTGAAATATTTCGAGAATAAAGTTGAAATATTATGAGAATAAAGTCTAAATATTTCGAGAATAAAGTTGAAATATTATGAGAATAAAGTCTAAATATTTCGAGAATAAAGTTGAAATGAGAATAAAGTCAAAATACTCGAGAATAAAGTTGAGAATAAAGTTGAAATGAGAATAAAGTCTAAATATTTCGAGAATAAAGTTGAAATATTATGAGAATAAAGTCTAAATATTTCGAGAATAAAGTTGAAATATTACGAGAATAAAGTCAAAATACTACAAGAATATAGTTGAAATGTTTCGAGAATAAAGTCTAAATGTTTTGAGAATAAAGTTGAAATATTATGAGAATAAAGTCTAAATATTTCGAGAATAAAGTTGAAATATTATGAGAATAAAGTTGAAATACTACAAGAATATAGTCGAAATGTTTTGAGAATAAAGTTGAAATATTATGAGAATAAAGTCTAAATATTTCGAGAATAAAGTTGAAATATTATGAGAATAAAGTTGAAATACTACAAGAATATAGTCGAAATGTTTCAAGAATAAAGTTGAAATATTATGAGAATAAAAGTCTAAATATTTCGAGAATAAAGTTGAAATATTATGAGAATAAAGTTGAAATACTACAAGAATATAGTCGAAATGTTTCAAGAATGAAGTCTAAATGTTTTGAGAATAAAGTCGAAATATTATCAGAATACAGTCAAAATACTACAAGAATATAGTCGAAATGTTCTGAGAATAGTCTAAATATTTCGAGAATAAAGTTGAAATACTACAAGAATAAAGTCTAAATGTTTTGAGAATAAAGTTGAAATATTATGAGAATAAAGTTGAAATATTATGAGAATAAAGTTGATATACTACAAGAATATAGTCGAAATGTTTCAAGAATGAAGTCTAAATGTCTACGATTTAAATTATCAAAACATTTCAACCTTATTCTCGAAATATTACGACTTTAATCTCATAATCTTAGGTTTTTGTTTTATTTTTTTAACGTGGCACTAAAACGCTATCGTATTTAAATGAGCTGTCAGTGGAGAAAAATACCTATTACATATGCCTAATGGATATGTATTGAGAAAGTATGTGTTTTTAAAGAGCATGGGTTCAGATGCTTTGAGTTTTTGAAGCACGTTTTATTGCACAAGGATTATTGCACAAGGGAGTGTAGACATCTGGCACAGAGCATCTGTTTACTCAGACACACGCTGACCTACTGTCAGGTCACTGTGCCCTCCATACCAATGGGTACACATTAACCTTTCTTTGCACAACTTTTCACATTTAAATATTCATACTTGCAGCGAAAGGACGTTTTCCTTTGTGCCTGGCCTCTTACCTTATACTTCACCCAGAAATTACAATTTCGTCATCATCTACATGCCATCATGTTGTTCCAAAACCAAAACACAAACACACACAAAAGATGTTTAGCTGAATGTTCATGCCATGCTTTTCCATCTAATAAAATTTCATGGGCACAGCTGTCAAGATCCAAAAAATGACAAAAAGTATGATAAAAAAGATTTACTAATAGTTTACGCCAGTGCAAACCACATTTTGGTGTTAAAATAGTACGCCAGGATTTACTACACTAAAAAGTGCTGGGTTATTTCTGGGAACACATTGTTGGGTTAATTGTGCTGGGTCAAAATTCTGGGTTGTTTGAGTTACTGTAAACACACAGTTGGGTTGATCATGCTGGGTCAAATGGACTCTAGGGGTTCTTTCACCACTGAACAAGCAGGTTGGGTTATTTTAACCCACTTCATCGAACATTCTGGATTCTTCACTCGTCTCCTCATCAGGCGGTCACGCGATGCGAACTTGCAAAGCTTTGAAAAGACTCGTTTCTCCCAAGGGGTACAACTCCGACCGGAAACTAACAATGAAATGAATTGTTCTAGCTGTTAGACTGTTTTATAACGTCTACACCTACCCCAACCATAAACGTAGCCCTTACTACAATTTAAAAAAGTATTGTTGTACAGTGTGACAAAAATGACGTATCGATCTGCTATTGGTCACACGGTTTCACGTGATACAAATTGCGAGGTCGGAGTTCACGAAGCTTTAAATATGCAATGTAGCGAAACGTCAAACTTTTGCACGCCTTTGCTTTTCTGAATGGAAGTCAACGGGACGAAAAGTGGTATGGACTGGGAGAATCTCCTCTCCACCGCACGCTACACGATGATTATAGAGAAGAGAAGAAATACGCCCGAATCAACGCTGCAAACGAGCGATTAAGCGATGCGGCTACTACCATGAGTACACAAAGCCATGTGCCATGAATGTCTGCTAGAGGCCACAACTCACGGATTCGCGGATTTGAAGGAAGAAGAAGAGTCAGCCGCTCCTGTCTTGTGGTGAGTGAGAAAATGTAACGTTAAACAACAACCGCAACAAAAGTAGTAACGTTAGTTGTGGTAACCTCAGTTAAATTGCTGCATGACCAAATACCGACGTGACCTGGAGGCCTAAATTAGTTTTAAAACAACGTAAATAACGCTGTTTGACAATTTTCAAAAAAAAAAAAAAAAACTAGTATGATGCAAAATAAAAAAAATAATAATTTTGAATAACACCTTTTATGGGATAATGAGCGCCGCTACTGTCGGCACTTTCTATCGTTTATAATGCCGTAAATAACACCGTTTGACAATTTTCAAATAAAGAAACTAGTTAAATGCAAAATAAAAAAGTAAAATGAAAGTTATGCTGTTTAGGGGATAATGAGTGTTGCAACTGACGTTGCTTTCTGTCGTTTAAAATGCCGCAAATAACGCCATTTGACAATTTTGAAACAAAGAAACTAGTAAAATGCAAAATAAAAATAATTAATTTAAGTTGAGCCGTTTAGGGGATAATGAGTGCCACAACTGACAGCACTCTCTGTCGTACAACACCGTTTAGGGCAGAACTGAACAAGCTCTATCCTGGAGGGCCGGTGTCCCTGCAGAGTTTAACTCCAACCCTGATAAAACTCACCAGTTTGTAGCTTTCTAGTAAACCTGAAGACACTGATTAGCTTGTTCAGGTGAGTTTTATCAGGGTTGGGGCTAAACTCTTCAAGGACACCGGTCCTCCAGGACCAGGTCTGCCCAGTTCTGCCCTAAACGGTGTTGTACAACAGAGAGCACTGTCAGTTGCGGCACTCATTATCCCCTAAAAGGCGTAACTTAAATGAATTTTCGATAATGAGTGCCGCAATGATGTCGCTTTCTGTCATTTAAAATGCCGCAAAATATGCCGTTTGACAATTTTCAAATAAGGAATCTAGTAAAATGCAAAATAAAAAAAATAAATGTAATTTACGCCATTTAGGGGATAATGAGTGCTGCAACTGACGTCGTTTAAAATGCCATAAATAACGCAGTTTGATAATTTTTAAATAAAACTACTAAAATACAAAATAAAAAAAAATCATTTAAGTTGTGCTGTTTAGGGGATAATGAGTGCCGCAACTGACGTCGCTTTCTGTCGTTTAACCCTTAAAGACCTAGGACATTTTCGGGGCACCTGACACGCCTGCACTTTTCTTTGTTTTTTCAGACCTGTTCTAGCAGTCAGCATCAAGTGCTATATATCATTGTGAACAGGAGAACTTGAAGTTTCAGTCTAGCTAATTTAAAGGCACATTTTTCCTTTTGTCTTCTCTAAGAATGAATGAATTTCCAAAATTAAGAAAATCACAAGCAACAATTGGAGGTTTTTTTCATGTGCGCTCAAACCGAAACTCATTAAGTTTGGATTTTTTTCTTTAGAAAGTTGTATTTGGGTGTTTTACACTTCAAAATAACATTTCTTCTACATATAACATTCCCCAAGCAAGTTATAGCCATTTATTACAATATTGGTTATAGGCGCTTTTCAGTAAAAAAGACGTCTATTTAGTTTGACAATATAGATGTGTTCAAAAATGTTTAGGAAGTAAAGTAAATGGAAACAGTATTATGTAATAAGAAAACACAAGTAAAAAGAGATTAAAAAAAAAAATAAAATAAAAGGTGAGTTTTTGTTTTTCAGAGAAATCTATTTTCAGAGTATGAACAACAAACGCAAACAATGCAGCAAGTAGTAAAAACGACGTACTTTACTTTCACTTTGAGTTTGTTCAAATTTCCAAAGAAACTTGCTAATTGGTGGTTCAAAAGTCCAAAAACTATGTTTATTGGTTGAATAGATGACCGTTTGAACCAATCTGGGCACGGGGGTGGGACCAAGCATTAACAATCGTTCCTGCTTGGTTGAGAGGAACGAAATGCGTTGGTTTCTCTGACGAATCAATGCGATCAAAAAATGATGACGTAATCACGTTCACTACGGAGCCTCTAAATATCCAAATGAGACAAACGTGATACAGGAAAAAAGAGAATCTCAGCTTTGCGGTACTTTTTAAATCATTCAGATTGGAGGAGCGGTTCAAAAGCTATTAGATATTTAATAACAATAGTTATTTTTTTGCCGCGGGCGGCTGTCTCGGTCTTTGAGGGAATGCTGTAAATAACGCGGTTTGACTTTTTTTATTTATTTATTTTTTTTTTATATAAAACTAGTAAAATACAAAATAAAAAAAAATCATTTAAGTTGCGCCGTTTAGGGAATAATGAGTGCCGTAAATAACACAGTTTGACAATTTTTAAATTAAAAAAAAAAAAAGTAAAATGCGAAATAAAAAAATAAATATATTTAAGTTATGTTGTTTAGGGCCTGGGCAGACTCGGTCCTGGAGGGCCAATGTCCTTGCAGAGTTTAGCTCCAACCCTGATTAAACACACCTGAACAAGCTAATCAGTGTCTTCAGGTTTACTAGAAAGTTACAAACAGGTGAGTTTTATCAGGGTTGGAGTTAAACTCTGCAGGGACATTGGCCCTTCAGGACCGAGCTTGCCCAGGTCAGGTTTAGGGGATAATGAGTGCAGCAACTGACGGTGCTTTCTGACGTTTGACAATAAATTGACATTAAATAACGCCGTTTGACAATTTTCAAATAATAAAACTAGTAAAATGCAAAAAAAATAAAATAAAAAAATTAATAAATAAATGAAGTTCATTTACGCCGTTTAGGGGATAATGAGCGCCACAACTAATGCCGTTTTCTGCCATTTAAAGCACTATAAATAATGCCGTTTGACAATTTTTAAAACAGAAAACTAGTAATATGCAAAATGAATAAATTAATTTAAATTAAATTACGCCATTTTGACAATTTTGAAATAAAAAAATTAGTCATATGGAAAATAAACAAATTAAAAACATTTTTTGATGGATTTGCATCTGTAGTCAATTTTTCATGGGATTGCTGTCTTGGATGGTGGTGGTGGATAACATTGGGTGGTGAGTGCTGTCCCATCACACCATATCTATGGGAATGAGCCAAGGCATCAGGTGATGTGACTGTCTCACTCGCCCAATGTTCACCTGAAGCACTCTTACCATAGCGAGACGCTGCTCTAAATTCTCGCACTGTCAGTGAGAGATCAGTAGTGAGGCATCGCTCGGTGGGTGATGGATGGTGTCAAAGACAGCTTCTCGTGAGATTGTTGACTACAAAAATAGCCCTGGCTTGCGCCTCAGAGGGCTTGCAATGCCCTATAAGTGTAAGGGCCCACTCCACAAACATGCAACTTTTCACTTTACAAGATGTTAATTGATAGAGTGGAGTCGTGTAAATTACTTGCGGATTATTCTGCACCCATTCGCTGCAGAGGATCCATTGGAGGGCAAGTGATATAATGTTAAATTTCTACAAATCTGTTATGTTGAAAAGACAAGCTCATCTACAATCTGGACAGCTTGCAAGGTGAGTAAATTTTCAGTTTTTTATATCAATCGGCTATAATCACATTCAAATACACAGGCCAGATTTGGAAAGCCTGTCATTCATGAAGTCCTACACGTTGGCCGGATGTTCATTGAATGGCTAATTCAATTATGCTGTCAGCTTCCAAGAAGGATGTAGAGAATCTTGGCCCACTTTTACACATTTTACCACCCATTCCACAGAATTTTAAATTGGCATGCTTTATATATGATGCAAGATCACTAACTAAATTTGCAAATAGTTGCATACATTTGCATCAGAAAAATCTGTAGTGGAAAGGGATTGTGGGCTCCAAAAGCTTCGAAATACTTCAAAAATACCCTGGAAATAGTACTTTTAGACACATTAAGACTTATGAGATATACACAACCAGTCAAAAGTTTTTGAACAGTAAGATTTTTAATGTTTTTAAAGAAGTCTCTTCTGCTTACAAAGCCTGCATTTATTTTATCCAAATTACAACAAAACAGTTACATTTTGAAATATTTTTAATATTCGAAATGTTTTCAATTTGTATATTTTAAAAATCTGATTATTCCTTTGATCAAAGCTTAATGTTTTAGCATTACTCCAGGCTTCAGTGTCACATGATCCTTTAGAAATCATTCTAATATGCTGATTTGCTGTTCAAGAAACATTTATTATTATTATCAATATTTAAAACAGTTGAGTACTTGAGTACTTTTTTTTTTTTTCCAGGATTCTTTGAATAGAAAGATCCAACAATCAGCATTTATCTGAAATAAAAAGCTTTTATAACCTTATACACTATACCAAGGCTTGGAGCTTGGAGTCAGTATTTTTTTTAGGAGAAGAAATAATGGGAATTAATTATTTTCTTTAGCAACGATGCTTTAAATTAATCAAAAGTGATGATAAAGACATTTATAATGTTACAAAAGATTTCTATTTCAGATAAATGCTGTTCTTCTGAACTTTCTATTCAAAGCAGCCTGAAAAAAAATTATACTCCGCTGTTTTTTAACATCATAATAATGATAATAATAAATGTTTTTTGAGCAGCAAATAAGAATATTACAATGCTTTCTGAAGGATCATGTGACTGGAGTAATGATGCTAAAAATGTAGCTTTGAAATCACAAGAATGAATTACATTTGAAAATCTATTCAAATAGAAAACGGTTATTTTAAATCGTAGAAATATTTCAGAATTTTACTGTTTTTGCTGTACTTTGGATCAAATAAATGCAGGCTTGGTGAACAGAAGACACTTCTGTAAAAAACATTTCAAAATCTTACGGTTCAAAAACTTATGACTAGTAGTGTACAGTTTTATATATATTGCGATTTTTATTTTATTAGGATTCTGCTTGTTTTTTTCTCCTAATTAGCTTTTTTTTATATTGATATCTAATGGCTAAATGCTGCTTTAACATGTTTTGTAGAGTGCGGAAGAATATGGCCTGATATGAATCACCTCAGATTTAATATCTGTGGCGACTGTCATCGGCATCTTCATTTTTCAGAAGTAAGTGCATCCCTTTTATGTCCTTCAAGTTGTTTCTTAATGCTTTTTAATGCTGGAAGCTATTTTGCTGTGTCAGTAGTGGCTTTAATCTTCAATATGACTATTTCTGTGCTCGCACACATTTGCACGAAAACAGTCCTTGGCGTTAATGTTAGGTTGTTTTGTAGTTAGCACGCTTGCTATATCTCTGCTGGGCGGCCGGGCTCTTTTCAACTGATGGCTCTGCTCTTTTCTTCTTGGCAGTCTCTACCTTCCATTTTCTCTCTGTCCTCTGCTCTTTGCATGCGCCTGTCCTCCGCTGCTCGCTGAAATTGCTCAGCAATCACCTGATCAGGTAATGAGGAGTAGTTTAGGGTCTTGATTTGTTCTGTTTCTTATGTCTGTTTGTATTTTTCGTTCCAGTAATTATCATTCTTAGTGCTTTTAATTTAGTGTTGCTCTTTAATCCTTTTAAGTGTTCTCAGTCACTTTATCTCATCAAATATTTCAAGATCCAATACTTAATGAGCAGAACTATGTGGCACTTTCAAAGCCTCAGAAGTGTGTTTTGTTGACTGTGTGTTGTCATGTTTTTTCCTCAGGTGGAAGATGAGTGGTATGTGGAGCTACAACCCTGAACAGATCGTGCTAAGCGCTGTAGTACGTCGGCCGAGTCATGATGTCAACCTCATGAAGGAGAAACTGATCTTCTCAGGTGAGACTGAGCACACAGCTGTGTGGAGATAAAGCCTGGTTAATGGACCCTTATCGCAGCGAAATTAAACACCGGAAGCGCTTGTCGAAGCAGTGTATCGATTCTTTCGGTTATGTATATTTTTCAATATGCTGTGTAATCACTAGTTGAATAAAAGCCTGTTAAAATGAGCATCCGCAGGATGATTTCAAACTCCGGACATTTTCAGAGACAGGCGAAGAAATATTCTGATGATTACCGTGCACAGAATTTTCCAAATGCAACGGAAATTGTAGTTTTAATCCAACGTACCGATCTGAGAAACCCATGGCTCGTAAACATTCGTGATTTCACCACACTGTGTCAATGCTGCAGTGTGTGTGAGACCTGATGAATAAAATAAAAAATTAAATTTTAGTCTTTATTCTGTCATTTTTCATTCACAGTCATTTCACTGTATGTAATTCACGTTTATGCTAAAATTAATACTCAAATCACGCTGTCAACGCCTTACTGTCTAAGATTAATTAGCTAAAATGTTCAACATTGTTATTTCTTTAAGGGAACACCCGTGTATTCATTCATCTATTTTAATACCGCTCTTACGAAAATTAACCATGGTATATGTAGTAAAACTATGCCAATACAAATGGAAATCAGTCTGCAGAGAAAATAAAATATAACATGGTTACTACATTTACTATAGTAAATCCATGGTTAATTTTGTAAGGGTGTTTATTTAAAATTTATTTTAATGTAAACGGGTATAAAATATGATGAGAAAAACATTGTTAATGAGAAGACGAAATTGACTGCAGCAGGTTAAATTTATTTATTATTCAGAATGCACATTTGGAAGAGAAATATATTAATAGGAACATTTCAGCAGGTGATATGAGATTTAGGCGTAAACATCCTCAGTCTGGAAATGCATACTCCACACGAAAGTGCTCCCGCGTAATATTTTAGAAGGACCTTAATTCATCCCACGCATCTCATCCCTGTTGTGTCAGGAAATCGTGAAAACTGAGGGAGTGTGTCACTGTTTAGAATAAAAGCAGCCAAACACACTGCAGTAACACCGGCGAAAGAAAGGAAAGAGAGGATTCTCCCATTAGTTTTCATTGCGTTGCGATGGGACCGGAAGTGGGGATACACTGCTTCGCTTACCGGATATGGGAAGTGAGATATAGGTCCATTCGCAGCAGGCAGGATTATACGGTAAGTTAATTTGATTATATTATTATTTACCTTTTATTTTTTAATAAGTTGTGGTTTAAAGCACAGTGATTTCACTGTTTAATGCAATATTTGATATGTTGCTGTGCAGGGTTAGCGTTTTATTCTGTGAATGATTAACGAACGTTAAGTAGCAGCCTATAGTGAAGTACTTTTTTGCCTCAACAATCGCTTTATTGTTAAATAAAAGTTGTGTGTGTGCACGTGCAAAGTTTTATTTATATACAGTACACATGTCCCTTTTTTAACGCTTCGTGAAAACAGGCATAGGTTAGAAATACGGGGTAAGTTTCAGTTACTGTCTGCATACTGTATGGCTTTGTAACGTTTTGTCAGAATTGTCATTTCGTACTAAAATTGATCTTTTAAGGGCATATTTTTTCAAGTCAATGTCTGCGAAGTGCCGAATCCAGCGATAGATCCGTCATTTTTATGTTGTGCATTTTCGCGCTCTTTTTTTTTCCTCAGGTAGCTGCATCAGCTATGCTATGCACCTTACTTTAATTCTCGTGGTGTATAAGCAGTGGTGTAGTGCACGTGAGTAAATGCAAATATTCCCTAAAAACACCCGGTGACGACAGTGATGCGGTCAGAACAATGGTGCGGGCTTCCTTTTAAAAATATTTGATGATTGCGCCTAAATGCGCCCTAGCCAACTTCGTCCACTCCTCCACCTAGATGCTGCCTGTTTACTAGGCCTGGGAATCGGTTCCAAAAAGAATCGATTCCTGGATTCCGAGGCGTTGGGAATCGAGAGTCGATTCCAAAGGTTGGAGTCGATTCCGTTGGGGGAATCGACTCCCCATTCAGAGCCGTTTTCAGTTCAAACAAAGCTTATATGGGCGCCTCTCAAACGAACGGCTGCATCATACGAAGGCTGCATATCTTGGCTGCTGTCATCAAACGTCGCTGAACGTCGATTCACGAAAATAAACTGAATGAAAGGAGTCGGTACTGAGCATATCTGAGTTTGAAGATGCAGCTTTGCTCGCTAACAGTCTGATAAGTTTCCACAAAAAGGTTCTTTTGGATAGATCGTTTTAATGAACCAGTTCAAAAATGATTCAGAAGTTATTTTACGGTGGAACTGTATGTTGTCCACATGAGCGCTGCACAAAAGAATAGATCATTACATGAACGAGGGTCTTGATCCTATTTCCATCTTAAATAAAATACTCTTTTTAACCTTTCTATCAGCCTGTGATCATTTTGAAAGCACCGAGAGCACAGATAAGTGGCGGAGAGTGAGCGTCTGATTGACAGATAAACCACAAGCTCTTATAGCAATGTTGTTGTTAATGTTCTGGTTATTTTGTTTCAGTGTACAGTTTAATTTTGTGCAACGCATACGGTTGAAGTAACATCATTCAGCTGAACCGTACACGTCTTGTTTCATTCATGCAATAAACGCATGTGCACTGCTGTGGGCTATGAATAATTTCATGGGCAACGCAGATAAAAATAATTTAAATACAGAAATGTATCATAATTTATAAAAACAAAGCTTCATATTATGAAAAGGTTACTTTCTAAGACTTTTATATCCTACAGTGATGGCGAAATTAGGTTCCTCCAATCTAAAAAAAACAAGAATCGAAGAAGAATCGAAAACAACAGTGAGGAATCGATTCTTGTGATCGAATCCCATCGATTCCAGAACCAGGAATCGGACTCGATTCCAAAATTTTCGGAATCGAACAGCCCTACTGTTTACACGCATTTATGTCAGGGGAGGCTCTGATACAGAGAAAACCCGACCGATTTAATCAGAAACTCTGGAGAATCACGTTCAGACGTCAGTACGTTATTCTTTTCAGCATGTATGTATTTGCATTTGGGGCGTATACCCACTTCTCCAGGCACCACAACACCACTGTTTTGAGGTCCTTTTACTCTTCCTCTATTTTAGTGAATGCTTGTGTTGCTTTACAAACTAGGAGACCAGTATAAAAATGAAATGGGTATGCTGTCTGAATTTTTTTTGGAACAGTGTCAATTCTGCCCTTCAGATTGGAGACTAATTGACATAAACGTTCCGTATAATATTGTGTCATAATTAAGACATCAAAGCAGTGGTCCTCTTTAAAATCATAGCATGCAAGAACACCGTGTTTGACACCAGTCCAGTGCATACAGTATTTGTGTTCTAACTCTAAAGATCGCCAAAGTTTTACAACAATTAAATCAATCTGGTTTAATTTGACACTACTGTGCAAAACGTTGTTCCCTTTCGATACTACACTCGTACTGCGTCGTTAGACGCTATGGGAAAAAGTCCTTTTTTCTCCTTGACTGAAGCCTTTTTCATAAACGCAGTGCAACTGCACAGCCATTGGATCGTGCAGAGAAACGAAACGAGCCAATGACTCGGCAGCGGTGCTGCACGAGCCTATGGCGAAGATGCCCGCCGAAGCCCACCAGAAGGGGCGGGGTCAATGGCTATATAAGCGGCCGCTTCGCCATAGGGAATCAGATTTCTTCTCCTTCAGCGACGATTCTTCGCTTACAAGAAAGAAGCCTACTCGCCGTTACAAGCACCTGCAAGCGGAGTGATTCTGCAGCTGACTCGCCGCCCGCTGACGCCGGCTGCAACGCATCCTCCCCTGCCGCCATCCGGCGATTTTCTCGCGCTAAAACAGCAAATAAGGCGTTGTTTCAAATGCCGCGCCGTTTTTGTCGTGCATGCAGGGCCCCCTTGCATGCTGCCGACAATCACGGTGAGTGCGTCTCCTGCTTGGGGCTTCCCCATGCGGAGGCAGCACTCAAAGAGACGGATTGTCCCCATTGCGGGGATATGAGTCTCTCCTCTCTGCGCTCACGGATAGCGTTCTTTTCAGAACGCGACTCCGCCCCTCGCGCCCTCCCGTTTCCTTCTTCACAGGAGCCTGTGAAGAAGAAACAGCGGGGTAGAGGATCTCAGCGCCCGGAGTTAGGTGAGCTCACGTCGGCTCAGCCCCCGCGTGCCTCGCCTTCTCCACAAAGAGAGGGTTCCCCTGTGCTCTTCACCCGCCCGGATCTGTGTCCCTCTGCGGCTGCGAGCGACATGGTCTCCTTCGGCGGGAGTGAAGATGACATGCTGGACAGCATGTCACTGGCTGCTTCGGATGCTGAGGAGCTGTCGGGCTCGATCAATGACCCCGCCCCCCTGCCATCCGCCGACACCAGCGATCCCAGGTCCAAAACTGGCATGGACGCCGAGCTCTTCCGCGTTCTGACCAGAGCTGTGGACGAGCTGGGATTGGAGTGGTCTCCTCCGGAGGAGCCCCCACGCAGCCGCCTCGACGAGTGGTTCCTGCCGGGGCGCCGTCAGGCCCCTCGCCAGCGGGCCTCTCCGTTCCTCCCTGAGGTCCACGAGGAACTCACCAGATCCTGGCGCGCCCCCTACTCAGCGCGCCTGCGTGCCTCGTCTTCCTCCGCCCTCACGTCTGTCGACGGCGCCGAAGACAAGGGTTACGAGAAGCTGCCTCCCCTGGATGAGTCAGTGGCCGCCCACCTTTGCCCGCCCACTGCCATCGGATGGAAAACCAAGGCTTCCCACCCGTCTAAGCCGTGTAGGACGACCTCGGCTCTCGCCGGACGCGCCTACACGTCGGCCGGACAAGCTGCTTCAGCTCTGCACTCGATGGCAATTCTCCAGGTGTTCCAGGCCAAGCTTCTCGCCCAATCAGACAAGTCTGCCTTGGACCCTGCCACTTTGACAGAGTTGCGAAGCGCCACGGACCTGGCTCTGCACGCTACAAAAGCCACAGCCCAGGCGATTGGCAGATCCATGGCCAGCTTGGTCGTGCTCGAGCGCCACCTTTGGCTCACGTTAACGGAGATCAAGGATGCGGATAAGGTCCCCTTTCTGGATGCCCCGATCTCCCCCACAGGTCTGTTTGGGCCGTCCGTGGAGGGATTCGCTGAGCGTTTCTCTGCGGCACAAAAGTCGTCCCAGGCTATGCGACACTTTCTGCCAAAACGCTCGAGTTCCACAGCTGCTTCCGGGCGCCCCAAGTCTGCACCGCCCCAGCAGCCGGTGAAACCCGCGTCTACGACCCCTTCTGCCGCTGCTGCCGCAGCCCAGCCAGCCAAGGCCGAGCCAAGACTGCGCTCTCGCTCTGCTAGACGTTACCCCTTCCCCAAGCGTCAGGGACCGCGTCCTAAGCTGGCGTTGGATCCGGCGCCTCCGTCGTCGTCCTAATCCAGGCGAAAGGAAGAGGAGGGGGCAAAGTCTCGCGCTGGCCGGACCACCCCCCAAGAGGCCTCTGCTGAACCTCCAAGCACCTCGCTCAATGCCGGGTGCCGAGGGCGGTGTGTTTTGTGTAAAAGCTGTTGTAAATACTGGGTCCATGTGTCTTGCGCCCATACAAACAGTCGCTGTGACAGCGAACAAAATAAAACACAAACATCCTCAAAAAGAGAGCAAATTTCCTCTTCCAATCATAAAGGGTGTCTCGTGCCATTGCGATGGCCAACCGCCCGAACCGATTATACCCTTGGCCACTCGGGCAGAGGCCTGGCAGGCCATCCCCGGAGTGTCAGACTGGGTATTGGGGATAGTAAAAAGAGGCTACTCACTCCAGTTCGCTCGAAGGCCCCCGCGTTTCAGCGGCGTGGTCCCCACCGTGGTGATGAGCAGGGACGCTCACGTCCTGCGCTCAGAGGTGGTGATATTGCTGGAAAAGGGCGCCATAGAAGTGGTCCATCCAGCCCAGAGCGACTCGGGGTTTTACAGCCGCTACTTCCTCGTCCCCAAGAAGGATGGGACTCTTCGACCCATTCTCGATTTAAGATGCTTGAATCAGGCCCTCATGAGACGGCCGTTCAAGATGTTAACTCTGAAGCAGATCCTCTCGCACGTTCGCTCAGGGGACTGGTTTCTCTCGCTGGATCTGAAAGACGCATACTTTCACATCCAGATAGCCCCCCATCACAGGCGATTCTTGAGATTCGCCTTCGAGGGAGTGGCTTATCAATGCACGGTCCTGCCCTTCGGCTTGTCCCTGGCTCCCCGCACGTTTACAAAGTGCATGGACGTGGCTCTCGCCCCCCTGAGACAGAGGGGAATCCGCATCCTCAACTACCTCGACGACTGGCTTGTTCTGGCCCAGTCGGAGGAAGAACTGTTGTCTCACAGGACCCTTCTCCTCAGCCACTTAGAGTGCCTAGGACTCAAGGTCAATTTGCCCAAGAGCATGTTGCACCCCAGCCGGAAAATATCGTTTCTGGGAGCAATTTTCGATTCAACTCAGCTGAGGGCTATGGTTGTGCCAGAGCGAGCTCTGTTAATACAGCAATTAGCGGGTTCATTCAGGGCCGGAGCCCGCTTCCCCCTCAAGCGTTTTCAGAGAATGCTAGGTCTTATGGCCTCGGCATCCCCAGTGCTGGAATTGGGCTTACTACGTATGCGACCCCTTCAGCGTTGGTTGAAACCACGAGTTCCGCCTCATGCATGGCGTCACGGCCGTCTGCATGTCAATGTGGACCGAGCTTGTGTGAAAGCCCTGGCCCCCTGGAAGGACCTGCAATGGTACAAAAGGGGCGTGCCCTTGGGTTTGGTCTGCAGAAGGAAGGTAGTCACAACGGATGCCTCCAACAGGGGTTGGGGGGCGTTGTGCGATGGCAGCCCAGCCTTCGGCCTATGGTCAAAGGCAGAGGAGGGATTTCACATCAACTGCTTGGAAATGCTGGCAGTATGTCACGCCCTCTGCGCCTTCCTGCCAGATCTGAAGGGACACCACGTACTGGTCCGCTCGGACAGCATGACTGTGGTGTCTTACATAAATCGCCAGGGGGGTCTCTCCTCCAGACTCCTCTTCACTCTGGTGAAGGATCTTCTGGAATGGGCTCAGTGCAACCTGGCTTCATTGAGAGCGGTTCACGTGCCGGGCAAACTGAACCAGGGCGCGGATATGCTATCACGACGCAATGTCCCCTCGGGAGAGTGGATGCTTCACCTGCAGACGGTTCAGAAAATTTGGGAGGTCTTTGGCAAGGCAGAGGTCGACCTCTTCGCCTCAAAAGACAACTCTCATTGCCCAATATATTTTTCGAAAGAGAGAGATGCGTTGGCCCACGATTGGCCCAACCTCCTCCTGTATGCTTTTCCCCCGACGTCTTTGATTCCTCAAATACTCAAACGAGTCAGGGAACAACGTCACAAGCTCCTCCTGGTGGCCCCGCTTTGGAGGACTCAGCCATGGTTCCCGGAGCTATGTCAGCTGCTTTGCGCAGCCCCTTGGCCGATCCCCTTGAGACGAGACCTTCTCTCTCAGGCGAACGGGGCCATTTGGCATCCCCAGCCCAATCTATGGGCCTTACACCTGTGGTGTTTGAACGGGAACCTGAGAACCTCTCGGAAGGAGTTTTGAACACAATCTCTCAAGCTAGAGCTCCGTCTACTAGGCGCCTCTACGCTTTTAAATGGTCCGTTTTTTCCACATGGTGTTCCACCCGTGGAAAAAATCCGGTTTCTTGTGACATATCTGTGATACTGTCTTTTCTCCAAGAGCTGTTGGATAAGGGTCGTTCCCCTTCCACACTCAAGGTCTATGTGGCTGCTATAGCGGCCTCTCATGCCCCAATAGCAGGCCAGTCGATTGGCAGGAACAACTTGGTTGTTCGTTTTCTGAAGGGGTCTAGAAGGATGAATCCTTCCCGCCCCCACACTATCCCTACTTGGGACCTATCCACGGTTCTGAGGGCGCTAAAGAGTTCCCCCTTCGAACCGTTGTCGGATGCAGACCTGAAGACCCTGACACTTAAGTCCGCCTTGCTGCTAGCCTTAGTGTCAGTCAAACGTATAGGAGATCTGCAAGCGCTCTCTATAAGCCCCTCCTGCCTTGAGTTTGGACCAGGCGACTCTAAGGTCATCCTGAAACCAAGGCATGGTTACGTGCCTAAGGTGCCCTCCACCCCGTTTAGGGCACAAGTGGTAACGCTCTCTGCTCTTCCCTCTTCGGAAGGTGATCAAGAGTTGAGTCTGCTCTGTCCTGTTAGGGCATTGAGAATGTATGTCGAGCGATCCGCCCCCTTTAGGAAGTCGGATCAGCTCTTTGTATGCTTTGGTGGCCGCAATAAGGGACAACCGGTCACAAAGCAGAGACTTTCTAGATGGATAGTTGATGCTATCTCCCTAGCCTATTCCTCCTTGGGTCTAGAATGCCCCGTCGGAGTGCGTGCCCACTCAACAAGAGGTGTGGCCTCTTCCTGGGCGTGGTCTAGTGGTGTATCCATGGCAGAAATCTGTGCGGCGGCCGGCTGGGCCTCGCCGTCCACATTTACTAGGTTCTACAGCCTAGACATCCCCGCCCTACAGGCGGGAATCCTTTCTGCATGAGTAATCACAGGAGAGCGATTCTCGATCAGACCTTGTTCTACTCGTCACTAGGGCCGTTGGGTCTAAGTACGGGTTCGGTCGTTCTCTCCATGGCATGGCGTTTATGGACCGGTTCCCATAGCGTCTAACGACGCAGTACGAGTGTAGTATCGAAAGGGAACGTACTCGGTTACTATCGTAACCTCGGTTCCCTGAGATACGGGAACGAGTACTGCGTTACGGGCCATACCATGTCGCTGCACGACATAATCGTCGCTTCAGTCGAAGTAACCTGATTCCCTATGGCGAAGCGGCCGCTTATATAGCCATTGACCCCGCCCCTTCTGGCGGGCTTCGGCGGGCATCTTCGCCATAGGCTCGTGCAGCACCGCTGCCGAGTCATTGGCTCGTTTCGTTTCTCTGCACGATCCAATGGCCGTGCAGTTGCACTGCGTTTATGAAAAAGGCTTCAGTCAAGGAGAAAAAAGGACTTTTTCCCATAGCGTCTAACGACGCAGTACTCGTTCCCGTATCTCAGGGAACCGAGGTTACGATAGTAACCGAGTCGTTTTAAACGTTTACGAGATCTCGCTATATTAAAATGCTTGAAGCTTTCTCGCGATATCAGAACCGATCTGTGTTTAAACGATTGTGCTGCATGTAAACGCATTAGCCTGCTTTCTATATAAAATAAGTCATTGTAAAAACAGTTTTGTGAAATTCTAATTTTCTAAATCTGAAATTTCATTCTAGATATGTGAGATTCTTGCTGGTGCAGATGGACAGCTTTGTAATAGAGAAGTTGAAGGAAAGGCAGCTTGATACCCTGGTTAAAACCTTTGAAGGTAAGTTACATTGTTCAGTAACATTCAATAACCATGATTTGTTTTAGAATTTGATATTTTCTTTAAAATAACCATAGTTACTGGTATGGTAATACAATCAAGCAATCAATCTAACATTTAAAAGCTTTATCTTATTTAAGCACATTTTGGTTTTTTTTTTTTTTGTTTTTTTTTTTGATCAGATTTCACAAGACTTTAGGAAGCTAAATCCAGAGGCAGACTTTTTGTAGATTAGGCTTCAATTGCAGATCAAATTGTTGCCTATGCCCAGCAAGATGGAAAGGTGCATTAAGAGCTGGGTGACATGACTTCAGGTAAGGTATTTCTTATAATATGTCAATCTATAGAAACAAAATTCAACCGTATTTGATACATTAATTGGTAAATACAGTGGTACAGTAACACTTAAGTAGTTGCTTATTATTTTGTGTATTGGCTGTTAATTAGTCTTCGTTTAATTATGCCTTATTCTGCATGAGCATATTCTACATCCCTGAATCCCACCCCATACCTAAACTTAACCTGCAGTAGTTAAATGGGGCTGGGGATTCATTTGCATTAATACCATTATAAATTTTATTTATTTTTATTACAATTTCATTATTTAAAGGAATGAAGAAATTTTCATATGAAAGTGTTTCAATGTGTTGTTTTGGTTATGAGAAGTTTCACAGTTTGCACTGTATTATTCTTATGGTTTAGATGCTGAAGGGGAGAGTGATTTCAAAGTCCTGCCCATTCTGGAGGAAGGATCCACAGAACCACAACCACAGAATTCTGGAAGCCATTCATTGACATACAAACCTGT
>VONZ01001280.1:110000-177074 GCA_012976165.1 Labeo catla | reverse complement strand
GGGCCAGGAGCACTGCCAACAACTCCAGACAATTTATGTGCCAAAACAGTCGGGAGCCTGTCCAGACCCCGGAAGCTGCCTGCCCGTTGCAGGTGGCACCCCAGCCTGTCTTGGAAGCATCTGTGGTGACAACGATGCGTCTGGACACCTGTTCCAGCGGAACTCCTGACCGTAGGAACATAATGTCTGTCCAAGGGCTGAGTGTCTGGCAACACGATGGTGTGATGTTCACTCGAAATGTGCCTCGATGTCACGCCCACCTGGGGACTTGAGTATGAAGCCAGTGCTGCAGCGGTCTCATGTGCATCAAACCCAACGGCGTGACCGCGGCTGAGGATGCCATGTGTCCTAGGAGCCTCTGAACCTGTTTTAGGGGGACCGCTGACCCGCATCTGAGTGTTGCCACACACCTCAGAACTGGCTGTGCACGCTCTGGGGAGAGAGTGGCGCAGACCGCAATGGTCAGATCCTCTGTGCGGGGGAGAGTTTGCTCTTTTCCCAGTTGACCCGAGGTCCCAACTGGGCCAATGGTTGAGAACCATGTCCCTGTGTACGCAACCCATATCCCACGAGTGAGCTAGGAATAGCCAGTCGTCAAGATAATTGAGAATGCGGATGCCCACTTCCCTGAGGGGGGCAAGGGCAGCCCCCGCTACCTTCGTAAAGGCGCAGGGCGGCAGGGATAGGCCGCATGGGGAACCTTGTACTGATGAGCCTGATCTCGAAGACAGAGTCTTGGAGGATCAAGACATGATAGTACGTGTCGCTCAGGTCCAATGCCATCAACCAATCTTAAGCCCTGACACACAAGGAATGTGTGTTCAAGGGCTAATGTTTGAACGGGAGCTTGAGAAAGGGCCCGATTCAAAACCCTCTGTTTTAAGATTGGTATGAGTCAACCACCCATCTTGGTACAATGAAGTAGGGGTCGGCAAACCCTTTCCTTCATTTTGGCTGAGGGGATAGGATCTAATCGCACCCTTCCCAGGGGGGCTGCGATCTCCGCTTAAGGGACCATAGCATTCTAGCCCTGAGTCGATTTATAAGAGAATGCCGTAGACCTTAGCGGATGCCTTGCAACCTGAGTTGCATAGCCAAGTCAGGTAGTTCTGAGAAGCTTCAGGTCTCAGGGAACTATACCCGACGTACCTGGAATGGGAATGTCGTGGCTGAATAAGGCAGAGAACGCCGTGTTTGGAGATGAAACCCCAAGAGCGCGGTTTGTCTTTGCCATTATGCAGAGTTTGTGCCGAATCCATCTCTCATCCCCGGGTCGAGAGTGGATCTGGACGGGTCAGCTAGCCCGCCTGCTCTGGATTGCTTGTCAGAAGAAAAACTAGAAGCCTAACGAGGGTTCTAGCAAGCCTACCGACAAGCTTGTGTTGCCACCTTCCCACAAGATCTCTGACCGCTGGGCGGTCAGGCCGGAGGCCCGGCTGTCGCAGGGCCTCAGGAGTTCTATAGGGGACCGTCCGTGGCGACGAACAGACAGGAGTAGTCGGGGGTAGAGGGCCGGAGCCCTGACCCGCGGCTCTGTCTGCTCCTACCGTGAAGGACTTTCGCTGCAAATTCTATCACGGTGTTGCCAGAAGGACCAACCTGGGAAATGGGGGGTAAGAAGCGGACTTCAAATTTCCCGCATTTCTGACAGGTGCAGCCACAGGTGGCGTTCCTGGACCAACAAGTAGACATCGCCCTTCCTAGAGCGTGTGCCACGACTCACAGCTCTAGGTTGGAACCACCCTCGTACTGAGCTCGCAATGCCACGGCCTGAACACCCAGAGGATGGCCGTGGTATGTAAGGCGGACGCAGCCTGTCCAGAAGCCATGTAAGCCTTGCCCGGAAGAACTTACAGGCCCTGAACGGGAGTTCTGGAAGGAATCCCACAAGCGGCGGCGATTAGCAGGGAGTACACTGCAATCGCCCCCTCCGCCTGGGGGAACCTCTGAAACCCCCTCGCTGGACCCCCATCGAGAGTGGTGAAGGAGGAGAAGTTGGTTTATCACGTTCTGACCATTTTTTTAAATGGGCTTTCCGCGATTTCACCAACTTCTCGTGCACTACCGGGAAACAGACACTGGAAACGAGCGTACAGGTCGTTACCCAGATGTCTATTAACCAGCCCCTTCTTGGCTGCCCGTTTCAGGCACGGCCGCCATTTTTTTGCATCCACCTCAAACTGAGAATCAGTCCCCCGTAGAGGCTTGCTCAGCTGAAGTTTCTGCTTCAAATAGTTCACGCCCTTCCTTAGCGATGCTGCCGCTAACCATTTCCGCCCAATTAGGAGTTCTGAATAAGAAAGTCAGCTGTACTGAGACAGACTAACAAACTTGTCCGGAAACTCAATCGAGGGACGCACGAAGCGAGGGGTTTGCGGGGTTTTCACCCGGCAAAACCTTCCTTGCTTTGTAATGCTCGTCACCAACGCACATCGCTACGGCCTCGTACCCGGAAGTAGAAGGACCGGAGCGGGTAGCAGTCGGGAACGTAAGCATACGGCTCGTGCGCCCAGGTCATGTTTTCGCCGGCAAAACATGAATCAACAACAAGCGCTGCATCGGCGTGAGAATCTCAACACTGAATACAACGGTCGTGTTGATCGTTTGGATCGAGGGACGCGAGGAGCGAGAGGTTTGCGGGGTTTTCACCCGGCAGAGCCTTCCCTGCTTCCTAATGCTCGTTACCGACGCACATCGCAACGGCCTCGTACCCGAAAGTAGAAGGACCGGAGCGGGAAGCAGTCGGAGTGAGGAGCAAGCGCGTCCATGATCGAGCTCTCGCAAGCAAAACATGAGTCAACAACAAGCGCTGCATCAGCGTGAGCATAACTCAACACTGAACACAACGGTCATGTCGATCGTTTGGGAAGGTAAGCCGCAACCAGGATGACACGGAGGGAAAGATATGTTAACCAACACACAATCCTACCGTGCCAGCTCTATCAGAGAAATCACCCATAGAAGGAAGATTGCTCTTCAAGATCGCCGTCGACGCACCCAGGGGACTCTCACAACACAGGTTGTGCTAGAGAGGGAGAGACCGCTGTCTGTGCTGCAGATCCAACGACGAGAGAGGTGAATGTTGCTACATCTCACGCAGAGACGCTGCATTCGGCTCCGAAGAACAGAACGAGTGAGCAGATGCACACGCTGCCCTATTATACCCGGATGTCCGGGGCGTGGCCAGCTGTGCAAATCTGCACACCCAATTTTCATTGGCCTTTCTCAAAACTGTCAGAGGTGTTTGGGCTCTCAAGAGCGACCCCTAGTGTCGTACACTACTCGACACAACTCGGAGTGTACGACAGATAGGGAACTAATTATTGCGGTGGGCAATCACCCGGTCCTTTATGATATATTTATGTTGAATGACAATGAAGCTGTATCCGAGTTTTTGTTGTTGAGTTCCTATCTAATTTCATTGGCTGACGCTGCTATGACCATGGCGTCAGTGCCAAACTTCAGCCACGCCTTCCGTCAAGCGTTGACGCTGACGCCCCGTGTGAACACACCGTAAGTGGTTTGTAGTGCATTCCTACTGCGTTCATAGGGTTGTTAGTGTGTTCTAAGTAGTTACAAGGCAGTTTCTACACAGTCACTAGGATGTGGTTGCTAGGTCAATGTTAAGGCGATTACTTTGGGGTTACTAAAGTACTCAGACTAGTTGCTACAGTGTTGCTAGTGTGTTCTTAATGGTTGCTAGAACAATGCTGAAGTGTTCTAGGGGGTTGCTAGGGATTTGCTTTGCAGTTACTAGGGTGTGGTTGCTAAGACAATGCTAGGTTGTTCAATGCGATTGCTGTGGGGTTATTAAAGTACTCTGAGTAGTTTCTAGGTGGTTTTTATTGTGTTTTTAGAGCATTCCTAGGTGGTTGCTAGAAGTTTCTATGCAGTTATTAGGGTATGGTTGCTAGGACAATATTATGGTGTTGCTATGGGGTTACTAAAGTATTCCAATTAGTTAGAGCGTTGAGTGTTGCTAGGTGGTTAGTGTGTTCTTAATGGTTGCTACAACAATGTTGAGGTGTTCTAAGGGGTTGCTAGGGAGTTGCTAGGTAGTTGCTTGATTGCCCGAGTCAAAGGGGCCTTTTACCTGAAAAAAAAAAAAAAAATTAGTGTGTTCAAAAAATATTTTGAACAAACTAAGTATTAAATTCAGTGTACTCTCAACCCCAGCACACAAACATCTCTCCAGCATCAGTGGAGTTGCTCCTTGGCCTGATTTTAGATGAGATAAACTAGATTAAATTAATCTGCATGTCTTAATTTCATTTTAATTTGATCTCCCGAGACTGTATCTAGCTGGGTGTGTTTGTTTGGTGTGATTAATTAATCACTAACCAAAACACAGACTTAACGGACAGAGCTTGCAAAGTCGTTACGACTCGCGTGTGAGAAACGGAGCGGAACGGCCCAAAAACTTCACCAGATTTCACCCAGCTACCCCTGCGGCAGAGTAAATAGTGGAACAGATGCTCTCGCCTATTAACCAGGCTTAATTAGACAACTACAGCCCTCGCCGCCTTCATTTATAAATGCAGGGCTTGACAGGCTTAATAAGAACGAGGTACTAAAGTGAGCAGAAGCTTCAGAAGTCGTGTTTTATTAACTAACTCAGACACAGGAGGGGAATTAGACCGTGAACTCAATAAAGCATCAGTTGAATTGATGTTGCGGTTTGCTCAACGTACCAGTGTGTGTGTTTTGCAGAGCGTGTGTCATCCTCGGGGTCGTGTTCATCTTGTCGGCCATCACTATCCTGGTGAAAGCGATCCATGATCTCGCCACAAAGCTGGAACCAGAAGTGGTAAGAAAACAACTAATTTGGTTGGGTGATTCATTTGTTTATTCACAGACTCATTAATCTATTCGTTGCATTGGGGTTGATTTTCAGTGGGGTTGATTCATTTGTTTGTTTGTTCATTCACTCACTGAACAAACAAATGAATCACTGGTTGAACAAGCAAATGATTTATTGGTTAGATTTGTTGACTGATTGTTCCTGTGTCGATTGATTCATTAATTTGTTCATTTAATCACTCACTGATTCAGTCATTAGATTGGTTGATTGTTTGTTCCCGTGGCTGATTCATTTGTTTGTTTGTTTGTTCATTCACTCACTGATTTATTCATTGCTTTGGTTGACTAATTGTTCCAGTGGTTGATTCATTTGTTTGTTTATCACTAATCATTG
Source organism: Labeo catla (assembly GCA_012976165.1). Classification (NCBI taxonomy): domain Eukaryota; kingdom Metazoa; phylum Chordata; class Actinopteri; order Cypriniformes; family Cyprinidae; genus Labeo; species Labeo catla. The sequence goes on along the minus strand of VONZ01001280.1, from coordinate 171,880 downwards.
ATTGGTCGATTGGTTCTTTCAGTGGCTGATTCTTTCGTTCGTTTAGTCATTCAGTGATTAATTTGTTTGTTTGTTCATTTATCCACTCATTGATTTATTCATTGTAGTGATTGATTCATTCATTTGTTTGTTAGTGTAACCACTAACTGATTTGTTCATTGGATTGGTTCATTAGTTGTTCCTTTGATTAATTTGTTTGTTAAATCCTTAAGTGATTGATTGATTCATTTGTTTGTTTGTTCATTCACTCACTCATTGATTTATTCATTGTAGTGGTTGATTCATTCGTTTGTTTAATCTCTAACTCATGTATTCATTGGATTGGTTGACTGATTGTTCCATTGGCTGATTCACTTGTTAGTTTGTCATCAAATGATTCATTCATTAGATTGGTCAATTGGTTCACTCACTGAACAAACAAATGAACCATTGGTTGAACAAGCAAATTAACTGTTGGTTGGATTGGTTGATTGATTGTTCCTGTGTCGATTGACTCATTCATTTGTTCACTTAATCACTCACTGATTCAGTCATTGGATTGGTTGATTGTTTGTACCAGTGGTTGATTCATTTGTTTGTTTATCACTAACTGATTCATTCATTAATTTGGCTGACTGGTTCTTTCAGTGGTTGATTATTTTATTTGTTCTGTCATTCAATGACTGATTCATTTGTTTGTTCGTACATTCACTCACTCAATGATTTATTCCTTGTAGTGACTGACTGAATGATTCGTTTGTTAGTTTAATCACTAACTGATTCATTCATTGGACTGGTTCATTAGATGTTCCAATGGGTGATTAATTTGTTTGTTAAATCCTTTAGTGATTTATTTATTCATTTTTTATTCATTGTAGTTTTTGAATTGTTTGTTCGTTTAATCACTAACTGATACATTCATTGAATTGGTTGAATAACTGTTCCAGTGGTCGATTCATTTGTTCGTTTATCACTTACTGATTCATTCATTAGATTAGTCGATTGGTTCTGTCAGTGGCTGATTCTTTCGTTTGTTCAGTCATTCAGTGATTGATTGATTCATTTGTTCATTTAATCACCACCTGATACGTTCATTGGATTGGTTGACTAATTGTTCAAGTGGATGATTCATTTGGCCGATTATCACTAACTGATTCATTCATTAGATTGGTTGACTGGTTCTTTCAGTGGCTGATTCTTTTGTTCATTCATTGATTTATTCTTTGTAGTGGTTCATTCAATCATTTGTTTGTTTAATAACTAACTGATTCATTCATTGGATTGGTTGATGCCATGGATGATTCATTCGTTCATTTATTCATTTAAACTCTATTGGTTAATTGATTGTTCCAGTGGTTAATTCAGTTGTTTGTTTGTTTATTTATTCACTAACTGATTATTTCATTAGATTGGTTGTTCCAGTGACTAAATCATTCGATCGTTTGTTTGGTTATTCACGCACTGATTTATTTTTTGCACTGGCTGAATGATTGTTCCATTGATTCAGCCACTCACTGATTTAATCATTGTAGTGTTGATTCACTTGTTTGTATGTAAACAACTTGATTTGTTGATTCATTCACTTCATTCATACATTGATTCATTAATTCATTGGATCAGCAGACTGACACACTGATTGATTGTTGCGACCAATTGTTATTTTGTTTTCTAAGATGATTCGATTCTGTCATTTTCTAAATACATTTCTGTGTTTATTTGCTCTAAGCATTCATACTCTCACATCTCATTTCCCCGCTGGCTTTTTATTGACTGTAAACTCCATTCAAGAGAGTCTCTCAGGTGAAGGCCGCCACACGCAAACACAACACTTCATCTTTTCATGTCGTCGGCTGTGTGAGTTTTCCCTCTGCTGGAACTAACGGCGCCTGCTATACAGCAGAAGTGTAAAGCTGAATGAACACGATGGAGAAGAGGTGTGAAGTCATGGACGAGATTAGAATAGTATGATATCACTGTTGCCAGGCAACATGAGGAGGGGAAATAGTTTCCCCTAAACCAGTTACCCCTCCACTATCACTCACTTGCTCTCTCAATCTAGCTCTCCGTCCGTCTTCCTGTTATGAAATGAGACACCAAAAGCCTTGGTCTGGTACTGCCTCTGTGGTGTAAAGACTCCACTGCTACTGTACATTCCTGCAAAGGAAAAGAAAATAACTATTTTTTTCAATTAAGAACAAAGCAAGCACATTATGATTATATGATTATATTATACTACTAGTTTTACAAATGAACCCCTTAGGTTCTAGTACATAGATGCTCTAAAGAACCAGTGCTGTTACAAAATTGGATGTTCTTTTATTGCATAATGAAAATTGAAAAGGTTCTATGATGATATAATAGATAAAAGGTATTTCTGATGACACAACAAGAACTGAAAAAGGTTTTATGATGACCTAAAATTAATTCTACAATGGCATAATGAAAACTAAAAAGTTCTACGTTCACCTAAAAACGAAAAAAGTTTCTACGATGACATAACGAAAACTAAAAAAGATTCTGTGAGGATCTAAGAACTAAAAAGGATTCTACAATGACAAAAAAAATGATGATGTAACTAAAATTTAAAAAATGTTCTACCATGGACCTAAGAACTAATTTTGTCCACAATGGCATAACGAAAATTAAAAAAATGTTCTACGATGGCCTAAATTTTTTTAAAATTACATAATGAAAACTAAAAAAAAAGTAAAAATAAGTAAAAAAGATTCTGCGATGACCTAAAAACTAAAAGTGTTTCTATAATGATAAACTAAAAAAAAAAAAAGACATAACTGCCAGAATGTTCAAAATGACAAAAACTAAATCAAATTTCTATGACATCACAAAAACTAAACAATGTTCTATGATGACCTGAACTTAAAAAAGTTCCTACAATGACATGAAAACTAAAAAAAGAAAGTTCTACAATGACCGAAAATGTAAAAAAAAAAATTCTACGATGACATAACGAAAACTAAAAAAACATTATGTGATGGACCTAAAAACTAAAACTTCCTACAATATCATAACGAAAACTAAAAAACATCTGTCACGTTTTTCCAGGGATGAGACCAGAGACAGAGATTAGGTGCAAACCAAACAGGAGTTTTATTGACAAAGATGGATTATTGACGTGCAAATATGGGTAGAGCAATATGAATGCTTATCTGAACTAAAAAGGTTCTATGATAAAATAAAAATTAAGTTTCTGTGATGATATAATAGATAGAAGGTATCTATGATGACACAACAAGAACTGAAAAAGGTTTTGTGATGACCTAAAATTAAAAAAGTTTCTACAATGGCATAATGAAAACAAAAAAATTCTATGATGGCCTAAAAACTAAGTTTCTACAATGACATAACACAAACTAAAAAGTTCTACGTTCACCTAAAAACTAAAAAAAAAAATTCTACAATGACATAACGAAAACTAAAAAAGATTCTGCGAGGATCTAAGAACTACAGAAGATTCTACAATGACAAACTAAAAATGTAATGTAAAATAAATTATACGATGATATAACAACTAAAAAAACATTCTATGATGACCTGAACTTAAAAAAAGTTCCTATGATAACATAACAAAACTTACGATGACATACAAACTAAAAAAAAGAAAGTTCTACAATGACCAAAAATGTAAAAAAATTCTACAATGACATAACGAAAACTAAAAAACGTTCTATGATGACCTAAAATTAAAAAGTAAAGTTTCTACGATGACAAAAAATGACATAATAGCCATGTACAATGACAAAAGAAAAACTAAAAGAATGTTCTACGATGACAAAATTAAACAAATTTCTATGACATAAAAAACTAAACAATGTTCTATGATGACCTGAACTTAAAAAAGTTCCTACGATGACATAAAAACTAAAAAAAGGTTGTACGATGACTTGAGAACTAAAAAGTTTCTACAATGACATAACGAAAACTAAAAGACATTCTATGATGACCTAAAATTAAAAAACAATCTACAATGAAATAACAAAAACTAAAAAACGTTCTACGATGACTTAAGAACTAAAGAAGTTTCTACAATGACATAAGAAATACATTTCAACAATAATATCTCTAAAAGTTTCTATGATGACATAAGAACTGAAGAACTTAAAAATATTCTATTAGAACATAAGAGGAACTACAGTATCTCACAAAAGTGAGTACACCCCTCACATTTCGGCAATCATTTTAGTACATCTTCTCAAGGGACAATACTATAGAAATGACAGTTGGATATATTTTAGAGTAGTCAATGTGCAGCTTGTATAGCAGTGTATATTTACTGTCCCCTGAAAATAACTCAACATACAGCCATTGTTGTCAAAACTGCCTTAATCATTCTAGGCATGGAATTCACCAGAGCTGCACAGGTTGTTGCTGGGACCCTCTTCAATCCTCTATGACATCATGGAGCTGCTGGATGTTAGACACATTGTGCTTCTCAATTGTCATCTTGGTGGTGTGTTTGGAGTCATTATCGTGTTGGAAAACTGCCGTTCGGCCCAGTTTCTGAAGGGAAGGCATCATGTTCTACTTCAGAAACGTACAGTACATAATGTAATCCATGTTTCCTTTAATGAACCACAGCTCCCCAGTACCAGCAGCACTCATGCAGGCCCAGACCATGATGCTACCACCGCCATGCTTGACTGTAGGAGAGACACAATTTTCTTGGTACTCCTCACCAGGGCATCACCACACATGCTGGACACCATCTGAGCCAAACAAGTTTATCTTAGTCTCATCAGACCATAGGACATGGTTCCAGTAGTTCATGCCCTTGGACAGGTTGTCTTCAGCAAACTGTTCGCGGCCTTTATTTTAAGCCAGCTTCAGAAGAGGCTTCCTTCTCGGATGACGCCAATGCAAACCGACTTGTTGCAGTGTGCAGCATATGGTCTGAGCATTGACAAGCTGAACTTCTACTTCTGCAACCTCTAAAGCAATGCTGGCAGCACTCATGCATCTGTCGTTTGAAGCCAGGTTCTGCACCTGACGCACACAATGAGCACTCAACTTCGTCGATAGACCCTTGCGAGGCCTATTCCAAATGGAACCCGTCTTGGACAATCTCTGGCCACAATATTGTAACTCAGTTTTAGGTTGTTACTGAACCTCTTATAGCCTAGGCCATCTTTGTGGACAGCAACAATTCTAATTCTCAAATCTTCAGAGAGTTCTTTGCCATGAGGTACCTTGTTGAACATCCATTGTCAGTATGAGAGAATTGTACTCAAAGCACCAAATTTTAACTGCTCTAATACAAGATACACAACTTTACATGGTCCTGTCAAGCAGACAAAAACATAAACATGATGAATAGGACAACCGGGCTTTGCATGGTTAAATGACATAGTGCTGTTATCACTTTCATTGCCAGCTGTATGTTGAGTTATTTTTAGGGGACAGTAAATATACACTGCTATACACACTGCACATTGACTACTCTAAAATATATCCAAGTTTCATTTCTATAGTATTGTTCCACTGATATACTAAAAACGTTGCTGAAATGTGAGGGGTGTACTCACTTTTGTGAGATACTGTAAATAAAAGTTGGAATGGCATCAAGAGAACTCAGAAGGTTCTACTATGACAAACTATCGGTTCTATCATGTCATTTTTCTCAAAAGGCATTATACTGTAGACCTTTTGGAACCTTTATTTGTAGGAGCGTAGCAAACAAAATAAGGGTGTAATAGAGAAGACGATAACCAGATAAGAGATACAGAAGAAAAGGAGGAGACAGAGAGAGAGAGAGAGAGTCTGTGCTGATGTTTTAATCAGGACTCTGGCTTCTCTCTGGAGGATTCCTGTTCCTGTCTCAGCGTGTAAAGCTGGGTTTTGGCGCATACAAGCGCCGCCTAAAAATAGATCCAATATTTCTCCCTCCCTTCATCTGCTGCTGATGTCAGAAACACTTCCCCCCTTCTTTTCTCTCTCTTATTTTTTTCTCACATACTCTCTCTCTCTCTCTCTCATGCTCTTTCGTTCTCTAATGAAATGTTAATAGGCTGTACTGAACAAGGTGTTTGAAATGGACTGCCCCCCCTGCGCAATCCCATGTGTGCATTTCTGAGAAAGATCGACTGTTTTTCAGGTGCCATAAAATCAATACGACAATCTTCCACTGAATACCTGCAATAGTCCCATCTGCGCCATTTGCACTTCCTGTCGTAAACCTGCAAGATTAAAACAAAACCAGTCAAGTGAGCGATCAAATGACAAACATACAGCCCTAAATGATGTTTACGTAATTTTATGGTTCTATGGTTGATACTACAATTATAAAAGACATACAACCGTTAAAAATTACGATAGCGAAACTGCTACCAATTCCCTGTCTGATTTCTAGCCGAGATGAGATGGATGATCAGAGATGTTTCCGAGAGAAATGTTGTGGGATGTTTGTAGGCAGGCAGACAGCGTTTGTGATGAATGCGAGGGTATGAGGTTGTTTTTAACTCTTCAGGGAAGGTTAGAGTTGTTCGACACTGTCCGCGAGACACAAACCTCATTGTTTTCTGCTTTCTTCACCTGCCTGACATCAATATTGATGAGCTTCTCTCGCCAGAAGATCCATCATAGCGTTTTATGTTGAGGGAATAGATGATGTATTGACTGACCGTTTGTGTGTGTGTTTGTGTTGGACGTTATGTTTGATGGTGGGAACCTTGCAGCGTTGAATTTTTTTCACGTCTGCAAGGCCAGCACGCAATTTTAATGATTCTGCTCAGGCTGAGAAGGCAACTCGCAACTCTGTTTGTCTTTTTTGTGCATCCTTTCACTGTCTCTTTCACCTCTGTGCTCCTTATTTCCATTCATATTGCTTTCTTTTTAACATAGCCAAAGGTACTTCTCATACTAGATTTGCAGTATGCATACTATAATTACTTACAGTAACTTACTAATACTTGCAGTGACATTTAAAACAATATTATACTACATTATCATCAAAAGACCTCATTACTTCGGATGTTTACTTCAGCAAGTGTGCAGTAGGAACATTTTTGTAAGCATAGGATAGCTGTAAACACTGCAATGAGGCCATGTGACAATCTGAACATAGCCTAACTTTGGCTGCGTTTCAAATATTAGCTAATTACTGTACATACTACATGGTATGTATTGAAATAGTATGTATTATACAGCAATAGAGCTTTCAAACATTAGTATGCTACATTATTGTAAAAAACCTCTTTACTGTGCATGTTTACTTCGGCAAATGCACACCTGGAAAGATGCACTTAATGAGGTCATGTAACAATTTAGTATGCTACTGTTTCAATTGATTATTATCGCATACCTATTCTGGAGATTTCAAATATTAGCTAATAAATGTACATACTACACAGTATGAAATATTATGTATTATGCAGCAACAGATGTTTCAAACATTAGTATGCTACATTATTGTAGCATACTCTACTGTGCATGTTTACTTCAGCAAGAGTGAAGTATACACATTTTTGTATGCATAAAGCACAGTATGTACTATATACTGAATATACTGTATTATGCAACATTTCAAACAGTAGTATGCAATATTATTGTCAAAAATTCCATTACTGTGCATGTTTACTTCAGCGCGTATGCAGTATGCAAATTTTTGTATGAATATGTGGAAACTTAATGAGGTCATGTGACAACAATTTAGTATGCTACTAATTGAAACGCTTCTGCTGCATACTGAACACTGTTTTCTTAAAAGTAAGCAGTATGCTAGTATTCTATTCTGAACATACTTTCCGGAATGTCTGGAATGCTAGTGCATATTACTTACTGAATACTGTATACTGAAACAGTACAGATTATGCAGCAAAATAAATTTCAGTAGTTTGTATAAAACATTCTTGCGCATGTTTACTTCAGCAAGTGTGCAGTATGCATTTTTTCTATGCATGGATTGTGATCATTGAGCATGCTACAGTTTGAAATGCTTACTGTTGCATACTGTGTACTGTATCACATTAAAAAACAAACAAACAATATAATAGCATGCTAATATTCCATTCCACTAGCATACTACACACTGCATACTAGACTATATAAGAAACATTTTAAACAGCATAATGCTACACTTTCAATAAACCTCATTAGCTTGTTTACTTCAACAAGCATGCAGTATGCAAATTTTTGTCTGCATACGTGGAAACATGCACTTAATGAGGTCATGTGATAATTTAGTACGCTACTCATTGAAATGCTTCTGCTGCATACTGAATACTGTTTTCTTAATAGGAAGCAGTATGCTAGTATTCTATTCTGAACATACTTTCTGGAATGCTAGCATACTACTTACTGCATACTCCACAATATATACTGTATATTGAAATAGTACAGATTATGCAGCAATATAAATTTCAGTAGTTTGTAAAAAACATTACTATGCATGTTTACTTCAGCAAGTGTGCAGTATGCATTTTTTCTACGCATGGATTGTGATCATTTAGCATGCTACAGTTTGAAATGCTTACTGTTGCATACGGTGTACTGTATCACATTAAAAACCAAAAAAACAACAACATAATACTATTCTGATATTCCATTCCACTAGCATACTACACACTGCATACTAGACAGTATATAAGAAACATTTCAAACAGTAGTATACTACACTGTCAATAAACCTCATTACTTTGCATGTTTACTTCAACAAGTGTGCAGTATGCACATGTTTGTATGCATACTTGGAAACATGCACTTAATTTAGTATGCTACCAATTGAAACGCTTCTGCTGCATACTGAATACTGTTTTCTTAATAGGAAGCAATATGCTGGTATTCTATTCTGAACATACTTTCACTATGTCCTGAATAATAGCATAATACTTCTTGTGTATACTCCACCATATATACTGTATACTGAAATAGTACAGATTATGCAGCAATATAAATTTTAGTAGTTTGTAAAATAAATTATTGTGCATGTTTACTTCAGCAAATGCTCAGTATGCATTTTTTTTCTACGTATGGATTGTGATAATTTAGCATGCTACAGTTTGAAATGATTACTGTTGCATACTATGTACTGTATCACACTAAAAAAATGAACAGTATAATAGTGTGCTAATATTCCATTCCACTAGCATACTACGCACTGCATACTAGACTATATAAGAAACATTGGAAACAGTAGAATGCTACATTGTCGAAAATTCCATTATTGTGCATGTTTACTTCAGCAAGTCTGCAGTATGCAATTTTTTTGTCTGCATATGTGGAGACACTTAATGAGGTCATGTGACAACAATTTAATATGCTACTAATTGAAACGCTTCTGCTGCATACTGAATACTGTTTTTTAATAGGAAGCAGTATGCTAGTATTCTATTCTGAACATACTTTCACTATTTCCTGAATATTAGCATACTACTTATTGCATACTCCACCATATATACTGTATACTGAAACAGCACAGATTATGCAGCAATATAAATTTCAGTAGTTTGTATAAAACATTATTGTGCATGTTTACTTCAGCAAGTGTGCAGTATGCATTTTTTCTATGCATGGATTGTGATAAGTTAGCATGCAGTTTGAAATGTTTACTGTTGCATACTGTATCACATTAAAAACAAAAACAACATAATAGTATGCTGATATTCCATTCCACTAGCAAATTACACACTGCATGCTAGACAGAATATAAGTATGCTACACTCTCAATAAACCTTATTACTTTGCATGTTTAATTCAAGTGTGCAGTATGCACATTTTTGTATGCATACCTGGAAACACACTTCACAAGTTTGTGTGATAATTTAGTATGCTACAGTTGGAATTGGAGCAGTAACACTTTAAACAGTATATGCTACATTGTCAACAAACCACATTACCTGACGTGTTTACTTCAGCAAGTGCTTAGTATGCTTTTTTATGCATAAAATAATGAAACAACTTAGTATTCTACAGTTTGCTTAATGTACCATGCCATTCCACTAACATACTATGTACTGCATACTAGACTGTATTTATGCAGTGGTAAACAATACATAACTACACTACACTACAAACAGTAGTACGCTACATTATGTTAACTTCAGCAAGTGCACAGCATTAATAGTATATACTGCAGAAATAGTAAGAATACTATGGTAGTATGTTATTTGAAATATAACATGATTCATTGTTCAAAATGGACATTTTACACAAAACTGAATATCACAATTTGAAACGTTTACAGTTGGCTATTTAGCAAATAATATGAATTATTAAGTATATCTCAGAGTTTGTTATTCTATTCTAAACAGTTTCTTGATTTCCTGTACAGTGTGTCATCACCAGTATGAATTGCTGTTGAATAAAACAGTGCAGTTGACCGCTATGAACGTCATGTCATGCTAATAATGTTTCTCTCTCTTTCTCTTTCTCCAGGATGACTTCCTGTACAGCGTCTCAGTTATCAGTGGGATTGTGTGCGCCATTCTGTCCGTCTTTAAGTTCATGCTGGGGAAAGTCCTCACCAGCAGGGCCCTCATCACCGACGGTACGTTTCCCCGGAAACCCACCGGGTTACCGTGGTGATGGCCAGCCTGATTTATTATTCACAGTGCCGTGGCAACGTGTCTGGTCTTATTTCACCTTAACTCCTCCCTTTCTGACTTCCGACCAGCTGGAAGGAGCAGAAATTCACACGTGAACTATATTTGGCTTAATAAACCAATTCCATCAAATCCCAAAATAATAATACTTTAACATTAACACTTAAGGCGTCACATTACAGATGATAAGTTTGTTGCAAAAATAAATGCACCCACTGTCGTTCCAAACTGTTTCCTTTCTGTAAAATGCGAGATGTTTAGCAGAATGTGCTTTTTTTCCACACAGTAGATGGTCAAGCTCCAAAAATGACAACAAATACGTTTTTATGTACTTTAAATGCAACTCAAAAATAGTATAGGCAACTTTTATGGTGTTTTTTGGGCATTTTCATTTGTTAATTTAAAAGAAACTGCAAAATACTGAAAAAGAAAATGCGACAGATGAGTAGATAGACAGATAAGCAGATGGAGGGTGCAGAGATAGACATATATAGACAGATACGCACAGATGGATGCGCGCGCACACACACACACACGGTTAAAATTAAATCATGTGGCTTATTGAGAAGAGGTGTGCTGGCACTTTTACTGACCAAACTTGCAATTTTCCTAATCTAAATCACACTGAAAATAAATAAGAAAATAAATAAATACATACATACAAAATTGGTGTAAGATTTACTTTTAAATTCACAAGCAATTTCTGAGTGAAAATTGTCTCAACAATTACAAAGAAACAGCAAGCAGAATTAAATATGCTAAAAAGAACAAGTTTAATTTAACCAAACATTTTTGGTGTCTCATGTTTGGTAAGATCATTTTGATGTCTTGTTTAGTAAATTTAGTTTAAAAGATTAAATGTTTTTACTAAAAATATATCACATGTTTAGTAAACTTAGTTTAAATGTTGAGCTAAAGAACATTTTTGTTGTGTCATGTTTAATCAGTAAGTTTAGTTAAAAGAGTTGAACTGAATTTTTTTGTTGACTTGAGTTTAGTCAGTTCAGCTAAACTATTTAAAAAGCTTTGGCTAAAAAAGTTTACGTTTTACTAAAAAATAAATGTCTTGAGTTTAATTAGTACGTTTGGCTAAAAGGTTCAAAAGTTCAGCTAAAAAGAACATTTTTGATGCTTTAAGAGTAAGTTTATTTAAAAGCATATTTTCATGTCTTGTTTAGTGAGTTTAGCTAAATGTTATAAATATATTTATATTTAATATATTTAATATATTATATTTAATATAAATATTAGGGATGAGCGAGTACAGCATTATCTGTATCTGTATCTGTTAACCATATGAATTATCTGTATCTGTATCTGTACTCGGAGTGGGCGGGGCCTAACCTGGAAGTGGGTGGGATTTAACCTGGAAGTGGGTCATGTTGTCTTGAAATGGGCGGGGCTTTAACCGGTATGTTATTTTAAGCATGCAATTGATATGGGTTGATCAGAAATTGTTATATTTATTGCTGATTAGAAAACTATTTACATGACAGCATCAGCATTGAGCTTCAGATCAGTGGTTTTGATCATGATAACAAACGAACTATATACAGAACAAGTTTTGCAACAATGAATACAACACATGCGGTTGCAATTATGAAGTAAAATGTAATGAACAAGAGTTTTCATTTCAACATAACTTTCTTTTTTTAACCTTGAGCAGTGTGATTTTTTATTTATTTATTTATTTTTTTTGGTTCTTTTTTATTTTTTTTATTTCCACACCAGGTATGTGTGAGTGTGTGTGTGTGTGTGTGTGTGTGTGTAACTAATTAATTTATAATACCACTACTTCCTTTTTTTATTTATTTATTTATTTATGAAATACAGAAAGAAAGTGTCAGACACTCAGTGCGTGAAGTAAAAAAAACTGGTCAGAGCCAGCTGACAGGCAGAGACGCGAGTCGCTTTTACCAAGCACCACGTCTGAACAAACCCCACGTTTACCAAAACTCTACTGGTTAAAAAGTAAGTACTACAAACAAACCAAAGTAAAAAACAAACCTGAAGCTGAAGAAACCCTAAACGTAAACAGAAAAAAACCCGCAAACCTGAGTGACTGAGGGAGAGAACAGGTCGTTCTTGAACGATTCGTTCATTTTGAACGAATCTTTAATGTGACTTGGGACGAAGGAGTCGCCTCGGGGAGTGATTCGTTTAGTCGCGCATGCGCAACATCCTATTAGGTTCTGTACTGGAATTAGTTCACCTGTTTTAGAGTCGTTCGTTCACCTTATGGGGCTGTCACGTGATGAACGAACGACTTAAACCCGAAAACTTGTCAGATAAGAGGCGAGGTGAGCGAATCATAGACTAAAGACCCAGGTAAACAATGAATAAATCTTTTCTGTTTCTTATAGCATTATAGTTTTGTTTTGTTTGTAGTGTGATCAACGTTTGTGTAAGCAGTAGATGTGTTAGGGAGGTAAAACGTAACATTTTAATTATATTTTGCTAAAATGAACGAAATGAACGAAATGACTCGAAAAAAGATTCGTTCATTTTGCTGAACGAGACTCAAAGGACCGAGTTGGTAAAATGATCCGAACTTCCCATCACTATTCTGTGTGTGTGTGAGCAGAGCGGGACACAGCAACACAATAAATCTGTACGTGTGTAGGGGAGGGGCGCTGTGACTAGCCTATCACAGAACGCAGACACAGTAAACTACCCAATGAGAATTTTTATTCAATCCGAGCACAGATATTGACTCGTATTACTCGTATGATACTCGTACTCAGCAAAAGTGCTTTATCCGTGCCGGATACTCGTTTCAGCCGAGTATCCGGCTCAACTCTAATAAATATATTTATATTTAATATATTTAGCATAAAAAGTTAACATTTTTAGCTAAAAAAGATCATTCTGATTTTTAATTAGTACATTTAGTTAAAAAAGATAAAATGTTTTTACTAAAAATGACTCATGTTTAGTCAGTTCAGCTAAAACTTAAAAAGCTTTAACTAAAAATGTTTAAGTTTTGCTTTAAAAAAAAAAAAGTATTTGTATATGTCGGCTAAAACGTTTTTAAAAACATTTAGCTAAAAAGAGCATTTTTTGAAGTTATTTACTAGCAATTTCTTAGTGAAAATAGTTTTCACAAAAGTTCAGCAAAAAAGAACGTTTTTGATGTTTTAATCAGTAAGTTTAGTACAACTAAAACATATTTTTTGAAGTCGTACAGTAAATTTAGCTAAAAAGTTTACATTTTTAGCTAAAAAAGATAATTTTGATGCCTTGTTCAATTAGGTTGAGCTAATGAACATTTTGATGTGTCAAGTTTAATTAGTAAGTTTAGTTAAAAGAGTTGAACTTAAACAATTTTTGATGACTCAAGTTTAGTGAGTTCAGCTAAACTATTTAAAAAGCTTTAGCTAAAAAAGTTTACATTTTACTAAAACATAAACGTCTTAAGTTTAATTAGTAGGTTTGGCTAAAAAGTTAAAAGGTTTAGCTAAAAATGTTTATGAAATCATGTTTAATTTGTAAGTTTAGCTAAAGGTTCAAAAGTTAACATTTTTAGCTCTAAAAGATCATTCTGATTTGTTTAATTAGTACATTTAGTTTAAAAAGATAAAAAAATGTAACAAAAAATATATTTTTGATATCTCATGTTTAGTAAGTTTAGTTTAAAAGTTGAGCTAATGAACAGTTTTGATGTGTCATGTTTAATAAGCAAGTTTAGTTAAAAGAGTTTAACTAAAAATATTTTTGATAATTTATTATATGAATATTTTTTATTTTGGTTCAGCTAAAACTGCTTTAGCTAGCTAAAAATGTTTTTGTTTTGTTAAAAAATTCATTTCTTATGCTTAATTAGTAAGTTTGGCTAAAAAGTTCAAAAGTTTAGCTAAAAAAGTTAAAAACTTTGCCAAAAAAGATGTTAAGTCTCATGTTTAATTAATAAATTTAATTAAAAACATTTTTAATGCATGTTTAGTACGTTTAGCTAAAAAAAAATGTAAAGTTTTATTATAAAGAGCATTTTCAAGTAACTTACTAGCAATTTCTTAGCGAAAATTGTTTCAAATAATTACAAAGAAACGGCAAGTTAAATATGAAATTTGTTTACGAAATCATGCTTAATTAGTATGTTCAGCTAAAAGAATAATTTTTGATGCTTTAATCAGTAAATTTAGTAATGTTTAGTAAGTTTAGCTAAAAAAGTTGTGCTAATGAGCATTTTTGTTTAATTAGTACGTTTAGCTAAAAAACATTCTGATGCCTTGTTTAATTAAGTTTGGTTTGATTAAAACAATATATTTTTATATCATGTTTAGTACGTTTAGCTAAAAAGTTAAAAAGCTGAGCAAATGAAAAAAATTTTTAATTGGTAATTTTAGCTAAAAAAAGTTTAAAAGTTTAGCTAAAAAAGATTTTAAAAATGTCTTGTGTTTAATTAGTAAGTTTAGTTAAATAGTTTTTTAATTACTACATTTAGCTAAAAACGTTTAGCTAAGTAATTTCCTAGCTATTTCTGAGTGAAAATTGTTTAAAATAATTACAAAAACGGCAAGTAGAATTAAATATTAAAGTTGTTTATGAAATCATGCTTAATTACGAAGTTCAACTAAAAAAAAAAAAAAAACCTAAAAAGAACACGTTTTAACCTGTAAGTTCAGTTTAGCTAAAAAGATATTTTTGATGTCTCATGTTTAGTAAGTTTAGCTAAAAGTTAAAATGAACATTCCGATGCCATGTTTAATTGTTTATTTTATGATTAATTACTACGTTTAGCTAAAAAAAAAAAAGACCTAAAAAGAACACATTTGATGCTTTAAGCAGTAAGTTTAGTTTAACTAAAAACATATTTTTGATGTCTCATGTTTAGTAAGTTTAGCTAAAAGTTTAAATGAACATTCCGATGCCATGTTTCTTTCAATAAGCAAGTTTTAATTAGTAGGTTTTAGTTAGGTTTGATTTAAAAAATCTAGATTTATATCTCATGTTTAGTAAGTATAGCTAAAACGTTAAACAGCTCAGCTAATGTACGTGTTCAAATAGTAAGTTCAGCTAAAAAAGTTAAAATGTCCTTAATGTTTAATCAGTAGTTTAACTAATTAAAAAGTTAAACAGTTAAGTTAAAAATACTTTTTCAAGTCTCATGTTTAATTAGCACATTTAGCTGAAAAGTTCAAGTTAAGTAATTTACTAGTAATTGACTAATTTCTGAGTGAAAATTGTTTCAAATAATTACAAAGGAACAGCAACTAGAATTACACATGAAATTTTGATGTAGAAAACAAATATTTACTTTATTTATTTAAATGTACTCTTTATTTACACACTTAAATGCACACACCTAAACCTTAAATATAGCAAACAGTGCAAAGTATTTTGACGTTTAACTGGAATTTATGAGCATCTGTCACATACAGTCTGACAGTAATGTCTAATGTCAACCAGCACTCATCTGTGTACACCAAGTGCTCCATTAGCACAAATACACACACACCCATCGTAAAAGAGCCAATCACATGTGAGTCAAACCATGTGTGAAACTCACCACCTGTCCAAACATCTACTGCTGCTACTGATCATCTCAAAACACAACGATTTAAAATCTGTAAAGACAAAGAAACACTTAAGTCACGTTTAATTAGAGCCTTTAGCCAAAAAAAGTTAAAGATCAGCTAAAAATATATATTTATTTGACGTTTTATTTTCAGTTAGTAAGTTTAGCTAAAAAACTCAAAATTGTCAGCTATTTTTTGATGTATGTTAAATTGGTAAGTTTAGCTAAAACAGTGAAAATGCTTTTTTATGATTAATTAGTACACTTAGCTAACAAGTTAAATAGTTAAAAGCTTTAGTTGAAAAACTATATTTTTTGCATCTCATGTTTAATTAGTATGTTTAGCTAAAAAATTTTAAATAAAAAATGTTTTGGTCTCTTTTGTTTAGCTAGAAGTATAGGTGTAGCTTAAAAGTTTGATGTCTTACGTTTAATTAGTAAGTTTAGTTAAAAATGTTATCAAGTTTAGCCAAAAAGAACATTTTGATGACTTCTTAAATTAGTAAGTTTAGTGTAACTAAAATGTATGTTTTAATGTCTCACTTTACTAAGTTTAGCTAAAAAGGTTAAAATTTTGAGCTAATAAAGAGCATTTTTGATGTCTTATGTTTAGCTAAAATATGTTTGATGCCTTGTTTAATTAGTAAATTTAGTTGAACAAGATAAACTTTTTTAACTAAAATATATTTTTTGATGTCTAATGTTTAGTAAGTTTAGCTAAAAATGTTAAAAGGATTACCTGAAAAGAACATTTATGATGCCTTCTTTATTTAGTAAGTTTAGTTTAACTAAAATATATATTTTTGATGTCTCATGTTTACTAAGTTTAGCTAAAAAGGTTAAAATTCTGAGCTAATAAAGAGCATTTTTGATGTCTCATGTTTAGTAAGTTCAGCTGAAAATGTTAAAATGATTACCTAAAAAACATTTATGATGCCTTCTTTAATTAGTAAATTAGTTTACCTAAAATATATATTTTTGATGTCTCATGTTTACTAAGTTTAGCTAAAAAGGTTAAAATTTTGAGCTAATAAAGAGCATTTTTGATGTCTTATGTTTAATTAGTAAGTTTAGCTAAAAATATGTTTGATGCCTTGTTTAATTAGTAATATTAGTTAAAAAGGATAATTTTAACTAAAATATATTTCTTGATGTCTCATATTTAGTAAGTTTAGATAAAATGTTTAAATGTCGTTTAATTAGCAAGTTTAGTTTAAAAAAAGTTTTTTTTTTTCATTTGATGTTTCATGTTTAGCCAGTTTAGCTTAAAGTTTCAAGTGTCATGTAATTGAATGTAATTTAATTAAAGTTTATCGGCTCCAAAAAGTTAAAAAGTTAACTTTCAATGTAATTTATTTATCCCCATGTCGTTCCAAACCCGTATGACTGTCTTATTTCTGTGGAACACAAAAACAGACGTTTAGCAGAATGTTCACGATGCTCTTTCTGATGTTTTTACATTTACGTAATTACTCATTTGCAGGTTTCAACTCTTTAGTCGGAGCCGTCATGGGATTCTCTATCCTCATCAGCGCCGAGGTGTTCAAACACGAACCTAAGGTCTGGTACCTGGACGGGACAATCGGGATTCTGATCGGACTGATCATTCTCGCCTACGGAGTCAAGTAAGAGTCCAAATCCAATTCAAATCAGAAAACAAAGGCGCACTAAGTAAACAGAGTAGTTATTAAGTGTAAAAAAAAAAAATGTGAATTTAACATTTATAAAATAACTAAAACTAATCGAACCAAGGCTAAAACTATATATAGACGGTAATTACAAAATAACAAAATCTTACCTAAAATTCAGAACATACTCTAATTCAAAATATTAACAAAACTTAAAAATATTAACACTGACTTAAGTAACTTTATCAGAAAGTACCATGCTTTGCACAAAGCTTTTGAATAAATTGTTGTTTAATACTGTCATATACTCTTAAAGAATTTCAAGTGTGACTGTTTGTCTTGGTGCAACTGTAAATATCCTGGAGGCTTTAGCTAAAGCTTTCGAAAGGGACGCTAATTATGTAGTGTTTTGTTGGTTATATAGAACATGACGTTCACTGATATAATTTCAAGTAATTATTATTACTAGTCTAGAGAGTGTAATTAACGCTTGACTCATTGTAATAGACACGGAACATGCACATACTGTACAACAAACATTAGGAAATCGTATGCAAAGCTGATTGTCATCTGGAAGATTTCCCACTGCTAATCAAACGCTGAGTTGTTGACAGAACTGAAGCTGAAATATAAATCTATAAGCTGTAAACGTGCACCAGCTGTGTCTCTTTGCCAAAAGCACACAGTGTTGCATTAAGCAGAGGTCTTTTACTTTGAAGTGACAGGTCTCGTCCTTCAGAGGTTAGGAAGTCCAGAGCTGCACATGCTGAGTTCAGCCTTGTCATTGTGTCGTACTTTCCAAAACATACACTCATCTATTTATAGTTATTCCAACTTGTAAATTAAAAAAAAAAGCCTATATTTAAGATTTGTGTGTTTGGACTTAATGTAAAATTGCCATCAATTTGGACAACACATTCTTAATATAAACAACTAATATACTTAATGTGATGCATATTTGTGTCATACATAAATGAACCAGGTCAGATTTCCGTAATAGTACTAATAAAGAATGCGTTTAAATTACACAATAACCAGGTTTATATATTTGTCTTATATATGTATATATATATATATATACATATATATTTGTTATATAGATTTTTGCCGTTGCGTTATGGGCGTCCCAAGTTCGAACCCCGGCTTGTGGATCTTTGCAGATCAACCCCACTCTCTCCCATTTCGCTTCCTTTCTGCTCTACATTGTCCTGTACTAATTAAAGACAAAAATGCCAAAGATAAAATAATAAATCCAATATGTTCAAAATCTCATACATTTATATATTGCTTGTTATACAGCTTGCCATATTTAGGGCCCAAGCACCGGTGGTGACTGCTTAGTTTCTTCAAAATGAATTGCATTTTTGAGGGCCTAAACATGCTCGAAAACTTACATCTGATATGATTTTCAGAGGTGGGTGTGGCAAAATGGCTCAATAGCGCCACCTATTAAATTTCAACGAAGTGCCCCTCGAGCTGTTTCACATACATTTACGAAATTTGGTAGTACATGAATCACACCAATAGCTACAAAGAGTTCCTTGGTACGAAGTCCAAAACCCAACAGGAAGTCTGTTATTTTGAATTTTCTCAGCAAGTTTTGTGCCATTTTTGCCATTTTCAGGTGTTGTGTTTTAACAAACTCTTCCTAGAGATTTAAACAGATCAACACCAAATTTGGTCAGTGTAATCTTTGTGACATTAAATTGCAAAGATCTTGAGTTTTCATTGAAGGGCGTGTCCGTGGCGGCCTGACAAACTTCGATGTTTCTCCATGAAACAGGAAGTTGTTATAATACAGGCATACAATGTCCGATCTGCCCCAAACACATGTTTGATAAGAGTCCTGTCCTGAACACATGCCCATGACCATATTCAGTTATAGTCATAGCACCACCTGCTCGCAACAGGAAGTGGCATGTTTTACGCTCTAACAAACTCCTCATAGAGATTTAATGACATCAAGATTATATTTGGTCAGTCTACTCTAAAGACCTCTGCAATGTTAAATTGTGAAGATCTTGATTTTTCGTTAAAGAGCGTGTCCGTGGCGGCCTGACAAAGTTCGATATTTCACCACGTAAAAGGAAGTTGTTGTAAGTCAGCCATACATTGTCCACGCTGCCTCAAACTTTACCAGTTCAACAAGAGTCCTGGCCTGACGGCATCTAAAGGCCAATATTCAGTTATAATCATAGCGCCACCTGTTGGCAACAGGATATGTCATAGTTTACAGTAACTCAAACATACAATGTTCAATCTGCACCAAACTTCATATGTTTGATCAAAATCCTGGCTTGAAGACATCTACATGTCAATATTCAGTTAAAGTCATAGCGCCACCACCTCGTAGCAGGAGGTTTGGCACATATAAACAGTGTTGAGTGTAACTAGTTACTGCGAGGACATTATTGGAATTGTTCAGTTTCTTCTTCTCTAAAATGAATCGCAAACATGCTCGAAAACTCATGAAATCTGATATGGGTTTCAGATGTGGGTGTGGCAAAATGGCTTGATAGTGCCACTTATAAAATTTCAACAAAGTGCCCCTCGAGCTATGATTCACATACATGTACGAAATTCGGTAGACACTTGTAACACACCAATACCTACAAAAAAGTCCCCTGGTACAAAGTCCGAAACTCAACAGGAAGTCTGTTATTTTGAATTTTCTCTGCAAGTTTTGTGCCGTTTTTGCCATTGATGTACTTTAACGAACTCCTTCTAGATCAACACCAAATTTGGTCAGTGTAATCTAAAGCTCTCTAAAGTTTTCGTTGAAGGGCGTGTCCGTGGGGGCCTGACAAACTGTGATGTTTCAGTATGTAACAGAAAGTTGTTAGAATTCAGGCACCAAACTTCACATGTTTGATAAGACTTTGTTTTTCACTGTTAAATCATGCCATCTAATTGATCCTTCACAAAGGCCGGCCCCCTCTTCGTTACTCTTGCTATGTCCGACAAACTATGGTGCTCTCACGCTGCACATCATATCCTCACGCAGTGAAAAATACACCACAGAGCAAAGAGATCACTGATGACAAATTTTGTCATTTTTTAAAGAAATTTAAACAATAAATACCATTTTGTGGCTCTTTAATGTTTCATGACAGATCACTGTAGCGCCTCAGTTAAAGAAGAACTCCACTTCCAGAACAACAATTTACAAATAATTTACTCACCCCCTTGTCATCCAAGATGTTCATGTCTTTCTGTCTTCAGTCGTAACGAAATTGTTTTTTAAGGAAAGCATTTCAGGATTTTTCTCCATATAATGGACTTCAATGGTGCCCCCGATTTTGAACTTAAAAAAATGTAGTTTAAACGCAGCTTCAAAGGGCTCTAAACGATCCCAGCCGAGGAAGAAGTTTCTTATCTAGCGAAACGATCTGTCATTTTTTTCGAAAAATTTAAATTTGTATACTTTTTATACGTTAGAATCACGTCAAAAGGTCACGCACGACGTAGGCGGAACTACAGACCCAGTGTTTACAAAGCGAACGTGCAAAGACTAATGAAGTGCTAGTAAGTCAAACGCTGTTTACAAACAAAAAGGTACAACAATGTCGGATGATTCTGAAGTTGTAGGAGAAAATGAGATGGAGTTTTTCGCCATACCCTACCTTTTTGAGCCGGTGTACAAGGACGATGAACCTAGACAGAGAGAGGAGACTGCTGCGGCGACACAAGTCTCTCAAGCCTCGGGC
This sequence comes from Labeo catla, assembly GCA_012976165.1. Taxonomy (NCBI): domain Eukaryota; kingdom Metazoa; phylum Chordata; class Actinopteri; order Cypriniformes; family Cyprinidae; genus Labeo; species Labeo catla. Next base: position 150,495 of record VONZ01001280.1, on the reverse strand, counting down.
AGACCACGTTCAAACAAACGTGGACGTGTGGAAAATGCCAACCATTGCCATTGGAGCAGGAATCTCAGTGCTGTCAAGAATGGACCATATCTATTTCACTATCGGAAAGAATCAGCAAGTCAGGTGGTAACTCACGCGTGACCTTTCGACGTGATATTCTAGTACATAGCGTCATGGACGCGCATCCCAGAGCTAGTGCTACACAAGCTTTTGTGCTTAAAATGTATACAAATTTTAATTTTTTGAAAAAAAAAAAATGGCAGATCGTTTCGCTAGATAAGACCCTTCTTCCTCGTCTGGGATCATTTAGAGCCCTTCGAAGCTGCATTTAAACTACATTTTGGAAGTTCAAAATCGGTGGCACCATTTAAGTCCATTATATGGAGAACAATCCTGAAATGCTTTCCTTAAAAACCATAATTCTCTTGGATGACAAGGGGCTGAGTAAATTATTTGTAATTTGTTGTTCTAGAAGTGAAGTTCTCCTTTAAAGTGGCATGTGAATCAATCACCTTTTCCTCTTTACTACTAACAGCGTGAAATAAACATGAATGAACATCAGAAGGTATTGTTTCAACCGTGGAAAGACATCAGTACACACCATTTTTTAAATTCAAGTCCACTGATGTTAATCTACTCCGGTTTGATTTGTTTGTTAGACAAAAATGACAAATTCTGTATTGTGATTGATCAGATTGTCTGTCAGTCAAACTCCTTGCAAAGGTTCAATTGTCTACTTAACTTTAACTTATACTGAACTATAATATGCCACATATGCACTAATTGCAAGTCCACAGCTCTGACCTCTAAAGTTAATTAGTTTGATGTAAAAATCTGCAAACTTACACTTTTCTTGCTCTTTCTTCATCAGGTTGTTAAAGGACATGGTGCCCCGTGTCAGGCAGACGAGACATTACGAACGCTTCGAATAGCGATTCTGATTCTGGACGACTCGACATACACAGAAACAATCCTGTGGAGATTCTCCTAAGTGGAAAACACAACACACACATAAACACACACACACACACACACACACTTTACCTGCCTCAGGGCAAACGCAGCCACAAATTCCCCCTGTAAATATGGATCTGAAAGGGAAAACGGAGAATTAAATATATAAAATGTGTATTATCGTATCGTTTGAGCTGGCAGTGAGCTCTAGGGCAGAATTAAGACACATCTCAGAATGTATATCATCTGATTTATAAAACCCAGATTCATTGCATTCACTGTGTCTAAATAAGATGTATGGGTATCTGTATAATTGGTGAAAGATGTTTTTAGATATGATTTGCACAGGTTATTAGAAACATATGTAACATCCTCAAATGTTCAGGTTAGGAGGGAAGAGGTTTATCAGGTAAACTTAACACAGATTGTTATTTCTTGTCTAGTTTGTATAAATTTTTATTTTAGTAGTTCTTTAGTTTGTTGCATCTGTGAAAACCTGTAAAATTTTTACATGAACAATGAATAGACTAAAAGTTGTCTACCATCCAAATTCTCATTTTTGAAATTTCAATAAAATTACACAGTGGAAAAGCCAAATATATGATATCAAATCAAGTATAGATCACTCTGAAAGTATACAAATTAACATTATGCCAAAATAATTTTGCTAAAATGTCAAATTGATAAACAGAAGAGGTGCTCAAACTTCATTTTCGCAGATATAATGTGACTCAAAGTTGTTTTCTTCACGGGGAACTTGTTAAAACTTTAATTTGTTCCTTTTTTCCTTGTTAAAACGTGCCATTGAATTATCTACATGAACTTTAAAGTATAATATTATTCAACAAACAGGGCATTTTCATATCTAATTACTGTACTATTGTAACATACTCAAAACAATACATCACAAACTTTCAGTACTTAAAGAGCACTAGTCTATCTTTAAACTGCTTCATTTGCTAAACATAAATAATGTAATTATGTAATTTCATCTCTAGCATTCCATTGAAACAGTAAAGCTCTGTGAAGTTCATTTGTTTATAGCTTGATCCAGCCTTGCGTAGAGCTTTTGGTGAACCTTGTAACGTTACTTATTAAATGGCACACGAACGTTACTCGCACAGTAACAAAGCCTTAAAACTTGACCCTTCATGATGTGAAGTTATATGTTCTGAAGTATTAGACTGTTGTAATATTTGCCACGAAATTTGGCTGTTTAAATATGTATTTGGGAAAGCCGAGTTTTCGAGCATTTTATGTAGCAGATATATCTTAGCTCCGTGGAGCAGATGGAAGTAACTGTTACGTTACAACCAGTTCAATCGCGTATGTGCTATTCAGTGGCAGTTCGTAGTTCGATTGTCGGTGAAAAGCAACGTTTGTGCTTTTGGAGAAGTGTATGTTATGACTTATGCTGTTTTTCAGGTGTGTGGTCGAATTCACCGCTCTGTTTGTTATTGACATGTTAAATACCTTGAGCCCTCTTCAGAGGGACTAGACACAAGCACACGCCCCTGCAAATGGGATTTTCGTTTGCACAGTTTCTAAAACCACACTTAGACGTGTGCTTAGGACTCACAGAAGGAGTTCGCCCAAAAATGTCAATTTGCTGAATGTTTACTCACCCTCAGGCCACCCAAGACGTAGTTTGTTTCTTCATCAGAACAGGTTTAGAGTCCAAACAGCTGAATAAAAACATCACAATCATCCACCTGACTCCAGTCCATCAATTAACGCCTTGAGAAATAAAAAGCTGTGTGTTTTTAACAAGCAAGTCCATCATTAAAGTGTTTTAACTTCAAATCGTCGCGAGTAACTTGGGGGTAAGCGATATTGCCTCTATAAGTCACGAAAACGTATCGTTTGGACGCGTTTTTAAGCATTGCGGTTTTAAAAAAAAAGTGGCCTGAAGCCGTTGAGACGCAATCAGCACCGAAAGCGACCGTTACTGGACGCTGACAGAAGCGCGCGCACGTGAAGATGGTGTTTATTGAGCGCGGGAGTTTTGAAGTTATTTTTGCCTTTTTATAGGCTTCGAACGGTTAAATGGTTTAACTCGTAAACACAGTAGTTTAGGTCTTAAGTGAAAGGAAACAGCTGAGAAACAAAACACCTGTGTAACAGTATATTAGATCCGGCCAGGTCTTAAAGAGACAGCAGTCTAAATATTCCCGCTGTCTGTCATTCATGTTAATCAAACAACAAAAGAGAGAAAATTTCTCACTGCTCATTGTACTATTTCTAAGACGTTTAGACATTTCACCTTCCACTCTATCTAATATTTCTAATCTATTTAAAGTTAGCTGATTGGCTGCTTTGGCTGGTCTTCCAGGCTGATTTTAAAGTGGTTTTGGCACCTTTATAGCTAGTCAGGCTGGTCTTAGCTGGTAAAGCTGGGACACCAACCAAGTTTAAACCAGCTACTTTCAGCTTAGACCAGCTAAGACTAGACAACTAGCCCATGCGGGTTTTGGCTTGTTTTAGCTGTTTTTAACTGGATTTTTCGCTGGCTTTTTGTTACGTCAGCTGGTTTTACACCTGGTTTCCCAGAAAGCAGGCAGTTTTGGCCCAGATCCAGCCCACATCTGGCCCACATGGATTTCACACAGGCCAGGTCTGGGCCGGATCTGGGCCAACACCATGTTGCTGTCTGGGTTATGGCTGGATTTTTTTGGCTAATCATGTTAAAACCATCTAGTAACATGCTAATCATGCAAGAAACATGCTAGTAACTTGCTAATCAAGCTAGCAACATGTTAGTAACTTGCTAATCATACTAGAAACAAGCTAGTAACTTTGTAATCATGCTAATAACTTGTTAATCATGGAAGGAACATGCTAGTAACTTGCTAATCATGCTAACAACATGCTAGTAACGTGCTAATCATGTCAACAACATGCTAGTAACTTGCTAATCATGCTGTCAACATGCTAGTAACTTGCTAATTATGGTAACAACATGCTTCTAGCAGGTTTTTAGCCATTTTGTAGCTGGTTTTAACTGTTTTTTTATTAAATCAGCTGGGTTTAGCTGGTTTTAACTGGTTTCTAGCTGTGTTACTGAATCAGCTGGTTTAACCATGCTAATCTTGCTAGTAACTTGTTAATCATGGTAGCAACATGTTTATTATTCTAAAAACATGCTAGTAACTTGCTAATCCCTCTAGCAACATGCTAGTAACTTGCTAATTATGCTAGAAACATGCTATTAACATGTTAGTAACTTGTTAATCATGCTAGAAACATGTTAGCAACATGCTAGTCATACTAGAAACACCCTAGCATCATAGTAACCGCACAGAAACGCCCTAGCAACCACCCCAAGTACCCTAGCATCTTTTTTGTATGTTTTTCTGACAGACTGTATTGCCTTCAAAACATTTCAACTTTAATCTTTAAAACCATATTACATTTCAAACTACTTCCAAATGAAAGCCTTCAAACTTCAAGCTTTTAAAATTTTTTCAAACTTTCTGGCTAGGCTTTTTCAAGCCTAAAAATGTCTTAATGATGCAGCTTTTCACTTCACAAGACATTAATTGATGGACTGGAGTGGTGTGGATTACTTGTGATTATTGTGATGTTTTTATCAGCTGTTTGGACTCCCATGACGGCACCCATTCACTGCAGTGATCAAGTGATGTAATGCTAAATTTCTCCAAATCTGTTCTGGTGAAGAAACAAACTCATCTACATCTTGGATGGCCTGAGGGAGAGTACATTTCCAGCAAATATCCACTTTTTGAGTGAACTATTCCATTAAACAGAGGCTTAAAAAAGGCCATTATTTGGTTAAAAACTGAATTTGCACCATTGCTCAAAGAACAAATGCTGACACAAGCCGACGTCAATCCACGTCGGGCTGAATGTCATGTGATACATGAATGTATATACAACTATGTTGCTGTGGAGTACACATGTATATTTACACAGAAATGTCTGTTGTCACAGAAAAAAGTTTATTTGAAAAATAAAGATATATCCTACTGATTCCTCAAAATTAATGAAAAACAAATGGTGTTTGTTTCTTTTTTTCCTTTCATGAATGTCTTAAAATCCATCATAGTGAATGTAAATCATCCCCAAAACACAAGAACAACTTAAAAACAAACCCATCGGGTTGATCAGTTTACAAATGATGTGTGAATGCATTTCAGCTTCAAACAAAACAAAAGCAATTATTATTAACAGCAACGTAAACCAGAACAATCATAAAAATACTGGTTCCACTCAGAATTTGGTTTTCGTTCCAATTTTTTTGTTTTCAACGTAAGAGCAGTAGTTACTACGTAAGAATTACTGGCCATGATTTTTCAATAGGCTAATCTAATATTTTCAATAAAACGTTTGACAGTCATTAATATGAACAGCTACAGCTAAGCCGTATGAACAAACACTTTTGAAACGGTGGCATTCTTCATACTGTAAACCAAAAGTAACAACTTCAGTCATCTAGACGTATTAGTTCGATTGTGTGATTTTGCGCGTCGACGACCACCAAACGTTTGGCAAGACTATTTCGCGCTAAATGCCGAGCAACTCTATTTCTATTAGTTTTTATTTAAACTACTACTTCGGCTTTTAGCTAGCTAGCATTTCACCTCCAGCGCTAAAGGAAAACAAACCAGATAGTTCTAGTAACCATCGGAAGGCACATCATGAAACAAGATGAAACAATAGCTTGGCTGAAGACCTTCGTTTTACGAACAAACGTACGGATCTCGACAAAGAGCGGAAACGCAAAACGTAAAACTATCATATAAGTTAGAGTGGAAAACTAGAAGAGACCCATCTATATTTACAAATGTGCAAATGTGTACAGAAATCATACACTGGATAGAAACATCAAATGAGGTTTTTGCTGGCTTTCGAAATTAAACTGTGCGCGCAACGTTTGTCCAGAGTATTGATAATAATTGATATGTTACACTGTACTATTTTTATTATAACGTTCAGTAAATTTTCACAGCTAAAAGTTTACGTTTTATGTATTTTATTGTTTTTAAATTAAACTCAGTTATTTTATTGAAACTTTACCCTTTTTAGTTAAAAAATTTAGTGCTGTCAAACGATTAATAACGATTAATCGCTTTCGAAATAAGTTTTTTAAACATAAAATATGTGTACATATTGTATTACAGTGTATTATGCATATATAAATACACACATTCTTGTATACATTTAAGAAAAATATGTTGTTTACATATTAAAAATATTTATGTATATCGATTAATCGCGATTAATCGCATCCAAAATAAATTTTTTTGTTTACATATGTGTGTGTACTGTGTATATTTATTATGTATACATAAATCCGCACACATTCATGCATATACTTAAGAAAAATATGTTGTTTACATATTAAAGATTTTTTATATATCGATTAATCGCATCCAAAATAAAAGGTTTTGTTTACATGTGTGTGTACTGTGTATATTTATTATGTATATATAAATACACACACATGAATGTACACACATGAATATTTATATATAATATAAATTATATGAATACAAATATATACACGTAAATATTTTTAAAATATAGGGTGTATGTGTGTGTATTTATAAAAACTTATTTTGAATGCGATTAATCGCGATTAATCGTTTGACAGCACTAGATTATGAAATATTTTCAAAATATATATACGGTATGTGTGTATTTATATATACACAATAAATATACACAGTATTAACACATATTGTATAAACAAAAATGTTTATTTTGGATGCGATTAATCGCGATTAATCGTTTGACAGCACTACGAACAATTACGAAAATTCTGTCGTCATTTACTAAAGTAGTTTTAATCCTACACAAGTTTCTTTCTTTTGTTGAACACAAAACAAGATATTCTGAAGAATGCTGGTAAACGTAAATTGTTGATGGCACCCATTGACTTACACAGTGTGAAAAAAAATACTATGGAAGTCAATGGGTACCGTCACCCGAGAAACATCCCTTTAAGTATTAAACTTAATTTAGTTCTGCCGCTAATAATAACTGCGCACAGTACTCTGGACAAGCATATGCGCTTATACTTAAATTAGTCTGATAAATAATATTTCCCTCTATAAAGAATTTTCTCTTCTATAAATAGTCACATAAAAATCAACAGGCAGAGATAAAGATCTGTATACAAAATAAATTAAAAAACAATTGTACAGTGTTGTAATATCTGATGTCAGATCTTAGCTATAGTGCAGTTTCATTCCAAAACACAAATAATTTGAACGTTTTTTCGATAACAGGCAAGCAATATCGCGCAAAAGAAAAACCCAAGGCCAATTTGTGTTTTTAACACAAAATTAAAAAAAGAAAAAGTATTTTATCCTAGTAATATACATTTTTGTTTTTATACAGATATATCTTTCCTTTTTTTTTTATACAAATAAAGGTAAAATCATATTGGTATTTACCTTATCCACATATAGAGCTTCTGAAACCTGTGATATAGTGTTAATTCAGATAAACCGAGACACTTTTAGCTAATTAACTAATTAGCAAAACGCCTCCCAATTTATTGAACTCAGTCTACTAGTTTAACGGTTAGTTTGGTCAGTTGGTTTGCGTTCTACTTCACACTAGCTGGTTTGCGCCGTGTGTATTTCACGAAAACATCACACCTGGCAGTTGACTGGTGCAGTGCTGCGATATTTAACGTGGATCGTGACTAACACCAAAAATTCGCAGTGTTAGCATGTGCTGTTGTTAAATTCTCGGAAATAAAATACCATGCAGAATAAAGCGAACCGCGTGTTTACGTTTCAGCGTCTGTTTCACTATTTACATGTGAACGCGTCATTTCACCGAGCCAGTAAAGTTCAGTTACAGTGTAAAACCGAGGAAATTTCTTCGTAAAGTCCGTTCAAGCGCTCTCGCACACGCAAACAAACACGGACTCAGTAAGTTCGAGTCTTGAAGATGGTCAAAGATGCTTTGTCAGAGTCCAATGGTCCTGATAAAAGTCACGTTCAGAAAAACTAGATGAAGAAAAAAAAAAAACAGTAGAATGAAGAACCGGGGAAATAAACGTTACTACAGTGTTTCCTCCATGCCAGCAGGGGGGCAGTGTACAGTTCTGATTCCCTGCGATCCGCTTCAAGTATGCCAGCCTGAAACTAGTTCAAGGTCACGCGAAAACAAAAAAACTCCAGCAAAACATTTTCTTCTCTTTCCATCCTTCGTTTTTTTTTTCGGCTAAGAGCCGAGAGCTGCCGCACTCCAGCGTTTATGGGAATAAAACAAGAGTTGAATTACTCTGATTTCTTTAATCGCATCACCGCACATTACAACACTGGCACTGTCCGCATGGTGCTATGAAACAGTCCCGGACCGCCAGGTTGGCTGTACGGGGTTGCCGAAGTGTGTGTGTTATAAGCAGTCCTTGCACAGCGCCACCTGTCCTTTCATGTAGTCTCTGCAGGGGCAGATGCGCGTGAGGGACTGATGGGCCCCGGCGCAGCTGAACAGCAGCAGGTCCGACTGGAACACGCAGTGCTGTGCCGATTCGCTGAAGGCGGGGACGACGATATCGCTGGCGGACTCCACCGTCTTACACTCCACACCATACCTGAGGTGAAGAAACCACAGAGAGATTGTTTAGGATATGACGACTCAAACAGTAAATACAGAACACCAATGGCAGTACCAGTTGTTTTTTTTTTTATAACAAAGGTACCATGGTAACATGATGTTTCAGACATGGAGCAAGATAACAGCATGCATTAATTTATGGAAAATAACAGAAAATATCATCTAATAAGTTATGTATAATGTATATGATGTATAAATATATATTAAAGTATGTACATTAATATATTCACTTAAAAATATTAAAAAGATATATTTAAAGTTAAAAAAGGTATTCTTGAAAATAAAGGACAACTATTTACATAAATATTTAAAAATATGCATCTAATAATATTTATTTAAACATTAAAATAGTTGTAAATAAATATATAAAAATATTAAGTAATGCAAGTAAAAAACAATGTATATCTAAAATAATATTTATAATTAAATTTTAAAATATTTATTTCTTTTAATTTATAGAAAATAATGGAAAATAACATCAAACTAAGAATCAGTAGTATTTATAATTAAATATTAAAATATGTATAATGCATAATTATAAACTATATTTAGAACATTAAAATATTTATTTAAAATAATATACTTAAATATTATAATAATAAATATAATAAATAATAAATAATATTCTTGTTTTTAATTAAAAAATAACATTAAACTATGACAATAATATTAATAAATTATTAAAAATATGTTCAATGCATAATTATAAAATAACACTGAAAGATATATTTAAAATAATATACTTAAATATATTAATCTCTGTAAGGAAAAAACTATATATATATATATATATATATATATATATATATATATATACACATACATACATACATACATATACACACACACACATACATACATACATACATACATATACATACAGTATTTATATTTATACATATTTATAATATATCTATAAAGAAAAATAAACTATGCAAGTTATATTTATAATTACATTTATAGATAAATTTAATTTATAATTAAAAAGTATGAAAATATGTAAAACGATAAAAAATACATTAATATATTAAACATTTAAATATATATTAAAAACTTTCAAATGGAACAATATTAATTAAATATTAATATATATTTTTTCTTTTTAATTTATGGAAAATAATGAACCTATGCATCTATTGTAGTAAGTAACATTAATAATGACATAACACAGGTATGCATTATGATAAATTATATAAATTCATATATTAAACATGAATTTACATCTAATATATATATGCATTTGTATATATTAAAATATGTACACTTTTTCACGTACCATATATATATATATATATATATACACATATACAACTATTCAAATACATGTAAAATAAAATTAAAATATGCATCTAATAAATACTTACAATGTAATAAATTTTAATATAAAGATATATATCATACATAATATAATATAATATATTATCTTCTAAACATTTAAATATATGTTGATAAAGAAATATAAATATATTCATAAATAATAACTCTTTTTATACATTTTTCAAAATAAACTCAATAAAGTTAAGCAACAAAATGAATGAGATGATGCTTATAATGAGAACCGTGGTCAAGCCGTTTACAAAAACACCAAATCTGATGCAAATTTAAGCAAGGTAAGTCAAATCCCAGCACACCTCAGCAGAAGTAAATATACGTATTGTGAAGGAGAAATAAAGTGTCTGTGAAATGCAGCAGTGCCCTCTGCCGTCTAGATGGAGAAGTGCAGCGTTTGTACCTGAACAGATCCTTGTCTTTATTGAGATGCTGGAAGAAGGAGGGTTCACAGATCAGCTGCTCTTCCTGACAAACCTGCTTGCAGGATTTACCGGCCGGAGCGAATTTGACCTGCATGGCGCTGAGAGGAGGCCACATCACCTGACCGTGACAGAAATCCTACACGCGCAGAGACACATAAACACAGACACACAGAGGTTCAACAAAGGCGTTTCTGTACAGATGAAGCGTGTGGTTTTTGCATGACAGGTGCAGGTATGTCAGCTGTGAATATCTTGTCATGCGAGAACAGGTGAAATGGAGCGAACCACACACACCTTTAATGTCTACCAACACACAGTCAAAGGTACCTGGTTCTCGATGAAAGCGTTGACGCGCTGTAACATCCCCTCACACGTGAACTCGTACGGCAGATACGGCTCGATCTGAAACAAAAATATCCATTTTTGATCTCCTTAAAGGTACAAATGATCAATAAATAAAGTAGATTATGCTTTTTTGTTATCTTCTAAATGTATTTTTATGGTGTGGGTTAATCTGTAGTACTTACATTTTTATAAAAACAACAGAATGTCCTCATTTATGTAGGGTAGTAAATGTGTGTATAGATTTGTCATAGTTAAAGCCAAACAAAAAGGACAAAGTGTCCACAAAACTGACCAAAACTCCTTTAAAAGTCCTCAGTGAGAAAATGGCTCATCAATATATACACATTTTTAATCTAAAAATACAAAATAGGGCTTGCGTTAGTTGAAACTGACCATAATTGTCTTTATTACAAAAATAAATGAATAAAACAATCTACATAAAATATACTATTAACATTATTTATTATTCGTAATGTAAAAAAAAAAAAAAAAACTGTATTAATATTAAATAATTCACTTTCACTTTAGAAGATAGAAACATGTAATAATGTTATGTTTATTATGTAAATTTAGTCCAATTCTATATTAAATTATCATCATCATCATCATCATCATCATCATCTTCATCATAAATTGTGTATTATTCCTACTGTATTTACTAATATACTGATTTTACATTTGCAACTTTTTATTAGTATATATTTAATATTATAAATCATAATATAAATATATTATTGATTTATTATAAATATATTATTTTTAAAACTTTAAGATTTTAACTTACTATTATTATATTTATAAATTATAAATATTCCTTATATTTTTAATAAACATTTTTAGATTATATATTATATTATTTTCATAATTTATAACAAGATTTTAATATGCTATTATTATTATATTTATACATCACAAATATTCCTTATATTTATTAATAAACAGTTTTTTAATATTATATTACCTATTTTATATTATATTATATAAAAGTAACAATGAATTCACTTTAGAGAAATTAAACATAATAATAATTATAATATTTTCATAATTTAAAATGATTTTATTATGCTATTATTATTATACTTATAATTTATAATTATTCCTTATATTTAATAATAAACATTTTATATTTTATTTTATTATATTATAAAAATAGTACGTCACAGTAACAACGAATTCGCTTTAAGTTCTGAGGAATTAAACAAACAAACAAACAAAAAAATATTATTATTATTATACATTATCCATAATACAAAACAATTTTTAATAAATTGTTATTACATTTACATATTATAAATATTCCTTATATCTGTAGTAAACATTATTTCTACATTATTATTATTATTATATAATTTATATTATATAAAATATTATGTAAAAGCAACAATGAATTTTGTTTATGTATTTGTTTTATTATTATTATTATTATTTATTTAATTAATATTTTATATTATGTTTTTTTATATATTTTATTATTAATTAATATTTTAATAAATTGTTATTATAAAGAAATTTTATGAGGAATTAAACAATATATTAAATAATATATTATCATCATTTTAGGTTTTATTATTATAATTATTATATATATTATTATTATTATTATATAAAATATTATGTAACAGTATTATGTAAAATTAACAGTGAATTCAGTTTCACTTCTGAGGAATTAAACATGTAATTTATGAGACGTTTAGATGTAAATTTAGCCAAAGCCTATATTAACTGTTATTATTATTATTATTATTCATAATATAAAAAAATATTTTTACATTGACATTGCATTTGCATTCCTTATTATATTATAATATAATGTTAATTAAAAAAGTAACAAAGAATTCACTTCTGAGGACTGAAACATGAAATTTATGTGAGGTTTAATATTCAAATTTAACTCAAACCTACACTACCGTTCAAAAGTTTGGGGTCAGTACATTTTTATTGTTTCTTTTCTTTTTTTTTCTTTTTTTTTTAAGAAATTAATACTTTTATTCACCAAGGATGTATTAAGTTAATAATTAAAAGTTTATGAAAAGTTAATAATAAATAATTTACATTGTTATAAAATATTTATATTTTGAATAAACACTGTACTTTTTAAACTTGTTATTCATGAAAGAATCCTGAAAAAAAATCACAGGTTCCAAAAAATATTTGGCAGCACAACTGTTGATATTATCCAACACTGATCATTCTAATAATAAATCCACATATTAGAATGATTTCTGAAGGATCATGTGACACTTAAGACTGGAGTAACAGCTGATAAAAATTCAGCTTTTCATCACAGAAATAAATTCTATTTTAAAGTATGTTAAAATAAAAAACATTATTTTATATTGTAAAAACATTTTGCAATATTACTGTTTTTTTTTTTCCAAATAAATGCAGCCTTGATGAGCATAAGAGACTTCTTTAAAGACTATTACAAGTCTTACTGACCCCAAACTTTTGAACGGTAGTGTATATTACATTTTTCTGCGGTGATTCTCTGCTGAAGGCTGGATTTTGTTAACAATTATGTGTGACGTTTAATGTATTTTAGTGTTCAGAGATGATCAGGAAGTGCATGTGAATATGTGTGTGTGTGTGTGTGTGTGTGTGTGTGTATCAGTACCTTCTGACTGAGGATGGCTTTAATGGCGTTCTCCACCTCTGCTGGATCATCTATGTTGACGGTCCAGACGTGCGGCCGTCCGATGTAAACCTCAGCGTAAGGGTGCTGGGAGGTCAGCTGGGGTCAAAGGTCAAACACACATCAGATACAACCGATTCTGAACACAAAAACTCAGCAAAACAATAATAAACAAACTAAATTGACGTACCTCTCTGAGTGTGGGTTTGCCTTTGAAGAAATCTGTGTTTTTGCTGCTTTTAGACGGGTCGAACCTCGGGTTGAGGAAAGCGCAGCCATTGGCTATGGCCTCCAGAGGGGCGGGACCCTCGTACGGGAAGGACAGTCCCACAAACAGCTGGAGAACAGACAGACAATTCATCTCTTGTCACGTATAATAAAACAATCATATTACATTAAATATTAAGCAAATTAAAACAACACAGAATTTACTTATTTGAATATACAATTTATTATTCATATTATAACAAAATAACAGTATGCTGATAGTGTTTATACTGATACTGGTTTTTATATTCTGTACAAAGAATTCACTTTTACTTCCAAGGATTTATGATGAAGTTCTGATGTTTAATTAGCAAATTTATATTGTTGTTAATAATCTAACCAAATAATATATTGATATTTTATTTATATTTTAACTTAAATAATTTACTTTTGAGAGCTGTAATTAGTGTGATTTTTAATGTGTTAATTTGGCCCAATAGTATTATTATTATTATTATTATTATTATTATTTAATTAAAAAGTTTTAATGGACTGTAAATATAATGTTTGAAGTATTTATTAGAAAAAAATTATGTATAATAATGTATAATATGACTACTAATAAAACAAATATTATTTTAATGATTTATTATTGAAGCTACAAATTTTTTATTTGATATAATCAAAATTATATATGTGTGTGTGTGCACGTGTATGAACTTAAATATATATATTAAAATATGTATCTAATAATATTAATTTAAATATTAAAACAATTATACTAATAATATTTATATTTAAAAATTTAATTTGTCATAATTGTAAAAAATATTCATATACTAATTCATGTAAGGAGATATATATCATGTAAGGGTATATATATATATATATATATACACATACATATACATATATACATACATATACACACACACACACACACACACACACACACATATATATATATATATATATATATAATACTTAATAATAATGGAAAATAACATCAAAATATGTATCAAATAACTAATATTTTTAATTAAATATTAAGATATTAAGATATGTATAATTATAAAATATATTTTAAAACACTGAATTGTATATTTAAAATAATATATTTAAAATTAAAATTGTTACAGTACATATGATTATAATAATTTAGAATCACACTTAGTTATACTTATTAAAATATAATAAACTATGAATTTAATCTAAAATAATATTTAATAATATTGGAAAATAACATCAAACTATGCATCATATAACTAATATTTTTAATTAAATATTAAAATATGTATATTTAAACAACTGAATTGTATTATTATTTAAAATAATATATTTATTATTATTTTATTATTATTATTTAAAATAATATATTTAATATATTATTATTATTATAATTATATTCTTATTTATAAATGTACTTATAAAATATATTAATGTTAAATTATTAAAATAATTTATGCAAGTAAAAATAATATATTGAATTGTATATTTAAAATAATATATTTAAAATTACAATTGTAAATATTTATTTATAATTTATAAAATGTATTTAAAGTGTATATATAATTTATAATATATTAATATGTTAATTTAAGTAAGGAAAAACAGCATATCTACAATAATATTTATAATTAAATACCAAAATATTTTTATATAATCAATATTTTTCCGTTATTACTAATAAAGGTATTTATTATAATGTTATAATAACTTCTTTTACGCACTAAGCACAAATTATATATATATATAAAATAAAGTATTAAAATATTGATATTGCATTTAAATTGTGTAACAAAGACTTTCACTTCTGATGAATAAAACATGAAAAATAAACCCAAACCTGTATTAAATAATTATTATTTTTTTTTTTTATCAATATTAACATACAAATTATTATTCAAAGTGAACATAAATAAATTTTTGCATTTTTTTTTTAAGTTTAATACTTTAAATGAGCAATAATAGTGATGCTAAATTCAGCAAACCCCACTAACAAACACATGGAAAAATGATTATGTGGTATTTATGTTTAATTTAGCCCCAAACAAACAACAGTCCCTTGAACTTTCTCATAAACCAGGCCTGATTTTCATCTCCAGATCTCATCTCAGCATGTTTTTAGACAGATAGATGTATTTGGCTGAATCCTAAGGGGGAACTCGGGGATTTCTGGGATGCTTTAAACAAGCCTGCAGTGGGAAACATCAATCAAACGACCCACTGATGGAAACCTGACGGCTGATTCCCAGAGCCAAACTAAATTTACCTGCAATAACCTCACTTTCGCACATCTGCACTGCAGCAATTACTGAACCCCATCACAACCTCACACCGCCGGCTCAGAAAACAATCGACAGTGAGAACGAGTGTAAAATCACACGTCTTGTCGCTGACACACAGATCGCTGTATGATGGTGTTGTACTGAGCTAGATGACTTAAGCAAATGTTTCCATGCGGCCGGCAGAGGCGGCGCGGCCCACAATAAAGTGTTTGTGAAGTGTGCCGCTCGGGACGTCAGATTCAGCGGACGCACAATGAGCCGTCTGTGCCGCGTCGGACAGATGACCACGCGCTTACACACACACACACACTTCACACAAATCACACTGACCCACAATGCACCAGTGATAGATCATTTTTATGGACATTTATTGATGAATAATGTCAGTGTTTCTGCATTTACTTCACAAAAGAGTTTGATAGAATTGCAAATGTGGTTTTAAGTCTAGAAATGCAAAATGTAAGTAAATTATTATCGTTAGCATTCATAATTAGCTTTATTTTAAAAAAATACATTAAATACATCAAATAAATAATATTTTATGCATTTAGCAATCAGTTTTATCCAAAGTGATCATTTATATGTAAGTAGTAGTGTATAATATTGCTATTAATATTAATGAGAAACTAATTATTAATCGATACTTTTTAAACAAAGCAACACTAATGTGTATGTAAATAATAATGTACAATAATGCATATATTAATAACACACTACTTATTAATTTACATTCTATGCAGATAGGAGATATTTTTAAAGCCATTATTATTAATATTATTATTATAGCTATTAATATAAAATTATTAGATTTCTACATTATTAGAATTATAAATACTAAAAATATTAATGAATATTATTTTAATTATTTAAAACGGTTATATTATTATTATTTTTATTATTATAGCTATTAATATAAAATTATTCGATTTCTAAATTATTAGAATTACTATAAATACTAAAAATATGAATGAATAATATTTTAATTATTTAAGTAATTTTATTATTATTACTATTATTATTACTACAGCTATTAATATAAAATTATTCGATTTCTGAAATATTAGAATTATTATAAATACTAAAAATATTAACACATTTTTTTATTATTTAAAACGGTTATTTTATTAATATTTTTATTATGTTTAAATGGACTGTAAATCTAATGTTGTAATAATTTAATATTTTAATGTTAATTATTTAAAAACTTTTTTACATTATTTTTATTAGATTTTTAAATTACATATAATAATACAATGGTCATTACAACTAATTCAATTCTAATTCATTTATTTATTATTAATTAATTTTATTAAAGTGTAACAAATATATAAAATATAAAAATATACACACATTATATTCTATAATATTACATATAATAAATAATTGTTATTAATTATTATAATTTATTTATATGTAGTTATATATGCAAGATGATTTATAATATCATTTTATAATAATAATAATAATAATATATTGTATTAAACTGTTAAATAATAAAAACAAAATATATAAAAATTACAGTCTTACTATTAATAAAACTAATATTATACACATAATATAATATATAATACTAAATATAATAAATAATTGTACTCATCGTATTTTCATATTTAGAACAAAAACACAACTTACATATTTTATTATTAGTATATATTCAAGATGATTCATAATAAAATAATAATAATAATAATAATATATTGTATTAAACTTATATAATCAAAACGATATATAAAATGCAACCTTTCTATTAATAAAACTACACATACACAAAATATAAAATTAAATATAATTATGTTATTAATTCTTGTACTTAATTTATATGTATTATAAAAAATACAAATTCTATATTTTATTATTGTTATATATTCAAGATGATTTATAATATAATTTCATAATAATAATAATATATTGTACTAAACTGTTAAATAATAAAGACACAAACACAATATAATATATAATATTAAATATAATAAATAATTGTTACTCTATTATTATTTATTTATATTTAGAACAAAAACACAACTTTCATATTTTATTATTAGTGTATATTCAAGATGATTTATAATAATAAAAATAATAATAATGATATATTGTATCCAATTGTTATATAATCAAAACGATATATAAAAATACAACGTTACTATTAATAAACCTACACATACACACACAAAATATAATATTAAATATAATTGTTATTAATTCTTATACTTAATTTATACGTGTTATAAAAAATACAAATGATATATTTTATTATTGTTATATATTCAAGATGATTTATAATATAATTTCATAATAATAATAATAACAAATTGTATCAACCCGTTTACATAATCAAAATCATATAAAAATATAATCTTACTATTAATAAAACTAAACACACAATGTAATATATAAGTTTAAACATAATCATTTTAAACATAATATAAAATATTAAATATGGTATTAATTCTTATAATATTGTTACATATTCAAGATTTCATAACAATAATAATAATAATCAAAATAATAAACAATATAAATAATTATTATGCACTAAAAATCATTGAAACTTTCTGTTGTTGAACTTCTATGGTTCCCCAAGAGGGGGCAGCAGAGAGGCACTGAAACACAGCTGGCTTATGGACGTCTTCAAGATGTGGTAGAAGCAGCTTTAGATGAGATTAGCGAACATTTGCATGTCTGATCGGCTCCCGAGTGGCTTTGTTTATTTGTAAATTACGAGCGAGCGAGTCTAACAATATGTTTACTCTACCTATATGTAAACGAAGTGGCCTCGCGCTCTCTGGACTTTGCATGAAGTTGAAACAACAGGGGAAGTTAAACGTCAAACTGAGAAAGAGCGAGAAAAAGGCCGAGGCGGGAGAGGGAAAAAGAGATATGAGATTTCAGAGAAATGGCAGCGCGTCATCTCTCGTGGTTGACTTTCACGTCGACCACAAACCACAAATGTCACTGTGCAGCTTTCACACTTACGTTTCTAGCAAACAAATGGGACAGACGGATTCAATTGTGTTAGAATCTCAAAACACGAGTGAGAAAGGCCAAACAAACAATTGTAGAGGCCATAATCGAGTCTAGCAGAAATACATGGCAAAAACAAAAGGAGTTTGTTCATTCAGACCTTGGTCTCGCGCAGGAGGAACTGGAGGTCGCGTCCGCTGAGGATGCCGTGGTTCTTCACGTAGGCCGGCAGGTGGACCGTGCTCGTGCCGTGGACCGTGCCGTGCACTTCCATGTACGAATGAATCACGTCCAGGTATTTCTTTTTATCCTAAAACACAAAGAAAGACACGTACATGTGAGAAACAAATGATGAAATGCAATTAAAGTAGTCTTATTGGAGCACCCGGAAACTATTTTTCGTTTCTGCTGATGTAAGCGAGACCATGTGGGCGGAGCTACATTTTTTTTTTAAATTTAAAATTAAATTCTATTACACTTATTCCTTATTATTCTTAAAATAAATATTCATAAAATAATAATAATGATAAAATGACAACGTTATTTATTTGTATTCTAAAATTATAATTGTACATTTTATTACATTTTTTCTATAATCAAAATACAGAATAATAATAAATGATTGTAAATATATACAATATGAAGTATAATATTATTCATATTAACAAAATATGTTTTTCTTTTTTCTGATAAAATCAAGATAATGTCAAGATAACTTTGAATGGAATTATATTACAGGTAGTCTTTAGTATTCACAAAATGAATATTCATAAAAAAAATATAATATTACTATAAAAACGTAAATGTAAAAAAGTATAATATATAAAATTATTAAATTAATTTTAATCACATTTTTATATAATCAAAATGCTAAATAATAATAATAAATTATAGTAAATATATAAAATATGAAGTATAATATTACTATTCATATTATCAAAATAATATTGTTTCTTTTTATTTTTATTTATTTATAACCTTAATGAATATAAAAGTCATAATACAATATTAATACTAAATAATTATGCATAATATTGCTATTAATAAAATAATTTTTTTAATAATATTTCAATTATTTATTTGCATTAAAATAAATTACAAACTATCCATGTTATTAATAAATTGTCATGAAAATTAACCATAATAATATTACTAATAACAGGTTAAAAAAAAACATTAAATGCAAGAAGTATAAAGTATATTACTATTCATATTAACTAAATAACACAAACTATTTTTTTCCACTGATGTAAGCAAGATTTTTATTAGTAAATTGTTATATAATAGAAATCATTAAATATATTACTACTAATAACATTAATAAAATAACACATAAAAAATATTATGTTATATATATATATATATATATATATATATATATACATATAAATTATTATTTTATTTTATTTTATTTTTTTCACTGATAAAAGCTAGATTATGTCGGCAGGACTAAATATTTTTTAAATTCATATTAGGGTTAGTTTTAGTATTCAAATAGATCTTTATTTAAAAAGATAATCGAATAAATATAAAATAATTGTAATATAATATTAATCTAAAATAATCATGTATAATATTGCTATGTATAATATTATGGTATTTTGTTAACTGTCAGATAATAAAAATTCTTAACCTTAATAATGCTATTAATAATATTAATAAAAACTTTGACTGCAAAAAGTATAAAGTATAATATTACTATTTACAAAAAAAGAATAAACTATTTATTTCCGCTGATGTAAGCAAGACCATGTTAGTCCATGCAGTTAGTCTTTATCATTCATAACTATCTTTATTTGAAAACAATTAACATTAAAAATATAAAATAATGACGTATAATATTACTATCAACAAAACACAAAAATATTTTAAACATTTATTTGTATTTATATAATTAAAAATTGTGTTATTTAGTTATGCAATTAAAATGATGAACCATGATAACAATACATAAAATATGCTAGAATATTAATATAAATTATTATATGGACATTATACTATAAAATAGTGTATTGTTATTCATATTAAGAAAATAACAATAACAAACAAGTTTTATTTTCTGCTGATGTAAGCAAGAACACAGCTCTTAACAGTAACATCATATCTTATCTGAAACCATAAAATACAGGTTTCTGTAGGGATATTGTGTCTCTAATTCATTGATTCGGATGATCTGAATCATATTGAGACATTCTGTCACCAGATTTGCGTGACTGGAGCCTAAAGACCCAGGGGAGCTTAAAACACACAAACAAAAAGCAGATTTTTTTTTAAGCTCTCAGTGTGAACTTGTTTCAGTTGAGCAGAAGTGCAAAAGCAGACAGGAACAGTCAAACACAACTCTGGGGGAAACCCTGAGATGAACAGGATAAGATAAAGCTTTTTCTTTACAGACACTCAAAAGGATACAAAGATGCCCACTTCCTGTCAGAAATACAGCCAGATAATGTGTGTGTGTATGTATATTTATATATACACACAAGTGTGTCTCAATAAATTAGAATGTTGTGGAAAAGTTCATTTATTTCAGTAATTCAACTCAAATCGTGAAACTCGTGTATTAAATAAATTCAGTGCACACAGACTGAAGTAGTTTCAGTCTTTGGGCCTTTTAATTGTGATGATTTTGCCTCACATTTAACAAAAACCCACCAATTCACAACAAATCTCAACAAATTAGAATACTTCATAAGACCAATAATAATAAAACATTTTTTGTGAATTGTTGGCCTTCTGGAAAGTATGTTCATTTACTGTATATGTACTCAATACTTGGTAGAGGCTCCGTTTGCTTTAATTACTGCCTGAATTCGGTGTGGCATGGAGGTGATCAGTCTGTGGCACTGCTGAGGTGGTGTGGAAGCCCAGGTTTCTTTGACAGTGGCCTTCAGCTCACATGCATTTTTTGGTCTCTTGTTTCTCAATTTCCTCTTGACAGTATCCCATAGATTCTCTATGGGGTTCAGGTCTGGTGAGTTTGCTGGCCAGTCAAGCACACCAACACCATGGTCATTTAACCATCTTTTGGTGCTTTTGGCAGTGTGGGCAGGTGCCAAATTCTGCTGGAAAATGAAATCAGCATCTTTAAAAAGCTGGTCAGCAGAAGGAAACATGAAGTGCTCTAAAATTTCTTGGCAAACGGGTGCAGTGACTTTGGTTTTCAAAAAACACAGTGGACCAACACCAGCAGATGACACTGCACCCCAAATCATCACAGACTGTGGAAACTTAACACTGGACTTCAAGCAACTTGGGCTATGAGCTTCTCCACACTTCCTCCAGACTCTAGGACCTTGGTTTCCAAATAAAATACAAAACTTGCTCTCATCTGAAAAGAAGAATTTGGACCACTGGGCAACAGGTAAGACGCCTCTGACGTTGTCTGTGGTTCAGAAGTGGCTTAACAAGACGACAACTGTAGCCAAATTCCTTGACACGTCTGTGTGTGGTGACTCTTGATGCCTTGACCCCAGCCTCAGTCCATTCCTTGTGAAGTTCACCCAAATTCTTGAATCGATTTTGCTTGACAAACCTCTCAAGGCTGCGGTTCTCTCGGCTGGTTGTGCATCTTTTTCTTCCACTCAACTTTCTGTTAACATGCTTGGATACAGCACTCTGTGAACAGCCAGCTTCTTTGGCAATGAATGTTTGTGGCTTACCCTCCTTGTGAAGCGTGTCAGTGATTGTCTTCTGGACAACTGTCAGATCAGCAGTCTTCCCCATGATTGTGTAGCCTAGTGAACCAAACTGAGAGACCATTTTGAAGGCTCAGGAAACCTTTGCAGGTGTTTTGAGTTGATCAGCTGATTGGCATGTCACCATATTCTAATTTGTTGAGATAGTGAATTGGTGGGTTTTTGTAAAATGTGAGCCAAAATCATCACGATTAAAAGAACCAAATACTTAAACTACTTCAGTCTGTGTGCATTGAATTTATTTAATACACGAGTTTCACAATTTGAGTTAAATTACTGAAATAAATGAACTTTTCCACGACATTCTAATATATATATATATATATATATATATATATACACACACACTACCGTTCAAAAGTTTGGGGTCAGTAAGACTTGTAATAGTCTTTAAAGAAGTCTCTTATGCTCATCAAGGCTGCATTTATTTGATTAAAAATATAGAAAAAAAACAGTAATATTGCAGAATGTTTTACAATATAAAATAATGTTTTTTATTTTAACATACTTTAAAATAGAATTTATTCCTGTGATGAAAAGCTGAATTTTTATCAGCCTTTACTCCAGTCTTAAGTGTCACATGATCCTTCAGAAATCATTCTAATATGTGGATTTATTATTAGAATGATCAGTGTTGGATAATATCAACAGTTGTGCTGCCAAATATTTTTTGGAACCTGTGATTTTTTTTTTCAGGATTCTTTCATGAATAACAAGTTTAAAAAGTACAGTGTTTATTCAAAATATAAATATTTTATAAAAATGTAAATTATTTATTATTAACTTTTCATAAACTTTTAATTATTAACTTAATACATCCTTGGTGAATAAAAGTATTAATTTCTAAAAAAACAATAAAAATGTACTGACCCAAACTTTTGAACGGTAGTGTATATATATATATATATATATATATATATATATATATATATATATATATATACACACAAATTAAATTGTAAAAATTAAAAAAAATAAATAAATAATTGGTATCCTAATAATTAAATAATTAAATAAATTAAAAATATAAACATTCAATAAAAAATGATTTAATATCTTTTATGTGTGTGTATAGATATAGTAAATTATGTATATAAAGTTTCTAATATAATGTAATAATATTTTTAATATATTTTATACTGAATTTGACAAATTGAAATTAAAAAAATGTAATTAAAACACTTAATATATTTTATATATATATATATATATGTGTGTGTGTGTGTGTGTGTGTGTGTGTGTGTGTGTGTATGTATGCATGTATATATGCATGTATATATATATATATATATATATAAATTTTGTATATAAAGCTTCTAATATAATTTAAAAATATTTGTAATATTCTATACTGAATTTGAAAATTTGAAATAAAAAAAGTAAAATGTTGTTTTAAAAAATTCATATCAAAATGTTAAACTTTCAAAAAGTAATATTAAAAAAAGATTAAAAATGCATAGATTTAGGAGAAAAAAATAATCAACAAACAACTACTACTAAATAATTATAAATAAAAAAAAAAAAATCAATGTCAAAAATGTCAGTCTTGGGTAAAAAATCTCTACATTTAAATACCTTTTTAAATATAATACTCAGTCTGGATTTCTTGCCTTGTATTGTTACGTATGATTCTGGATTCACGTCTGTGAGTGATCGAATCTCAGGTCAAGAACACACACAAACACACACTATCAAACAGAATATCAATGATCTCCTCGTTTAATCATCAATTAGTTCCTTGTTTTATCAACTAACACACACAGTGATAAGATTATGGGAGATATGAGCTGGAAATGCCAACACAGCATGCAAACACTGTGTGTTTGTGCGAGATACTGAAAGCAGCTACAAAGCGGAAAAATTTGCACTGTTTGGGTGTTTAATTAACGTACAGCATTATATTTTAGTATGTTTTTAGGCCTTAATGTGTGTGTGTGTCTGTGTGTGAGAGAGAAAGAGAGAGTAAAACCTACCACAGAAAAGCATCTGTGTTTGAGACAGAAAATAAATACACAGAGATGCATTACATGTGAACTTGTAGCACTAGTAATGCAATGAATGTATCTGTGTGTGTGTAAAGAAACAGCCAAGACTATTTGCATTTCAAAAGCCTATACACATATCCTCTGATCTCTAGACGACAAACACACACACACACACACACACACACACACACACACACACACACACACACACACACACACACACACACACACACACACACACACCCTGATTCAGGGTCTATGCTCAAGTTTGTTTCCATGGAAACCAGTACTTGAGAGGCTGTGCAATAGCAGGAGCCTTTCTCTCTCTTTATCGCCGGGTGGAGGACGGCATCAGTAAAATTGCATGAGGTTAAATGCGAATGCACTGTCGCTGTAATTGCATCCATCTTTCGCAAACTCTTTCTGACCCTGAGAATTAAGCTGGACTTTTTTGCTACTATATCTTTAAAAGTTGCAAATGAAGCTTTTCGATTAGGTAACCTCTGTGCGCTGACAAACTTTGCGAGCTTTGCATATTTATAACCCGCGGTGTACGTCACAAACGAGGTTTATCGCAAATGCAATGTCGCTGTGAATCCATCCATCTTTTGCAACCCTTATGCTGAACCTTGGTATTAAATGGGCTGGTTTTGTTACTGTACCTTTAAGATATGTAAATGAGCTCCATTACGATTACCTAACCTCTGTGTACTAGAAACTTCATGCACAAACTTTTGTTTCATGTCCAACAGAGTAAGAGCAACGCTACCATGAAGTTAAATACGAATTTTCCAATATGACTCTTATGTTCCTATGTTGTGCGTCACAAATGCTCAACATTCCCTGAGGTTAATTGTGAATGCTATGTCGCTATAAATACATCTAGATTTTGCAAACTGTTTCCGATCCTTGGAACTAAACAGGCTGTTTTTGGTTACTGTACCTTTAAGATATGTAAATGAGCTCCTTTCTGATAAGCCAACCTCTGTGTGCTGTCAAACTTCACATGCAAACTTTCATATCCAAGAGAGCAAGAAAAAAAAACATTATTTTTAAAATGACACTTTTCACCCCGTGTTGCATGTAAAAAATCATGAAAAAATGTCCATGAGGTTTACCGCGATAGTTTGTCAGTATAAACAATTATTTTTTGCAACCCTTTTACTGAACCTGTCCCTTTAAGATATGTACATGAGCTGTGTTGCGATTAGCTTACTGGAAAACTTTGTGGAAACTTTCATTTTGTGTCAAAGAGAACAATAAAAATGTTAACCATAATATGACTTTTCAACCCAAGCTGCACATAAAAAATGCATAAAAACTTCTTAAAATTATGGTTACATTTTAACTAGCTGTTTTTGTTACTGTACCTTTAAGATATGCAAATGAGCTCTGCTGAGATTAGCTAACCACGACGTACTCGCAGACTTCACATGAAAATTTTAGTTTCATGTCAAAAAGAGCAAAATATTATCCTTAATTCAGCTTTTTTTATCCCGTGTTATACGCCAAACATTCGCAAAAGTATTGTCGCAATCTCTTGCTGAACCTTAAAAATAAATGGGCTGTTTTTGTTACTGTACCTTTAAGATATGTAAATGAGCTCTGTTCGCACAAACTTCCATTAAAAATGTGCAAATTTTCTCTTTTTAACTCACGTTGTTCACCAAAAATGTGCTTCTCAAAATTCTCAAACTTACCGTCTGTTTGTGTTACTGTACCTTTAAGATATGTAAATGAGCTCTGTTACGATTAGCGTACTGGCAAACTTTGCAGAAATGTTCATTGTGTCAAACGGAACAGTAAAATTTTGTCCATAATATGACTGCTTTTAATTCATGATAGGACTCTTTTTAACCCACTTGTTCGCCAAAATGTGCAAAAACGTCTTAAAATTACCATTAAAAATTAAACCGGCTGTTTTTGTTACTGTACCTTTAAGATGAGTAAATGAGCTCTGTTGTGATTAGCGTACTGGCAGACTTTGTGCAGACTTTCATTTTGTGTCAAGGAGAATAATAAATATTGTATCCATAACATGAGACTTTTAAACCCACGTTGTTCACTAAAAATGTGCAAAAACTTCTTAAAATTACTGTTAAAATTAAACTGCCTGTTTTTGTTACTGTACCTTTAAGATAAATAAACAAGCTCTGTTGTGATTAGCGTACTAGCAAACTAGGCGCAAACTTTCATTTTGTGTTGGAGATAATAAAAATTGTATCCATAATATGACTTTATACAACACGTTTGCCAAAAATGCGTAAAAACATTTTAAAATTACAGTTAAAATCAAACTGGCAGCTGTTGTTACTGTACCTTTAAGATACATAAATGAGCTCTGTTGTGATTAGAGTACTGGCAAACTATGCACAAACTTTCGTTTTGTGTCGAAGAGAACAATAAAAATTGTATCCATAATATGACTTTTTTCAACCTACGTTGTTCACCAAAAATGCGCAAAAACTTCTTAAAATTACCGTTAAAATCAAACTGGATGATTTTGTTACTGTACCTTTAAGAACAATAAATGAGCTCTGTTGCGTCCTGCAAACTACACACAAACTTTCATTTTGTGTCGAAGATAACAACAAAAATTGTATCAATAATATGACTTTTTTTTTCAACCAACGCTTCCAAAAAAAAAAATGCACAAAAACTTCTTAAAATTACCATTAAAATCAAAGTGGATGTTTCTGTTACTGTACCTTTAAGATAGATAAATGAGCTCTGATGTGATTAGTTTACTGGCAAACTTTGTGCAAACTTTCATTTGGTGTCGAAGATAACGATAATTTTATCTATAGTACGACTTTTCTCAACCTACGTTGTTCGCCAAAAATGCGCAAAAACTTCTTAAAATTACCGTTAAGATTAAACTGGCTGTTTTTGTTACTGCACCTTTAAGAACAATAAATGAGCTCTGTTGCGTCCTGCAAACTACACACAAACTTTCATTTTTTTTGAAGATAACAACAAAAATTGTATCCATAACATGACTTTTTTCAACCAACGCTGTTTCCAAAAAAAATGTGCAAAAACTTCTTAATATTACCATTAAAATCAAAGTGGATGATTTTGTTACTGTACCTTTAAGATAGATAAATGAGCTCTGTTGCGATTTGCGTAGTCAAACTTTGTGCAAACTCAATTTTGTTTCGAAGATAACGATGATTTTTTCTATAATATGACTTTTCTCAACCTACGTTGTTCGCCAAAAATGTGCAAAAACTTCTTAAAATTACCGTTAAAATTAAACTGGCTGTTTTTGTTACTGTACCTTTAAGAAGTTGCGTACTCAAACTACACACAAACTTTCATTTTGTGTCGAAGATAACAAAAATTGTATCCATAATATGACTTTTTTCAACCAATGTTGTTTCAACAAAAACTTCTTAAAAAACTTCTTAAAATAATCGTTAAAATTACACTGGATGTTTTTGTTACTGTATCTTTAAGATATGTAAATGAGCTCTGTTGCGAAAGCTTTTCACTCGCCAGCTCTTTTCATCCCACGTTCTTCACCACAAATGAGAAGTTAAACGCAAATATATCGCAAGATCCTCGTGACCTTTAAAATCAACTAGCCTGTTTTTGTTACCGTACCTACTGTAAGAAACGCAAATGAGGTCTTTTGCAATTAGCAAACCTTTGCGTTCTGGCATACTTCACATTAAAACTCGTTTCATGTCCATGAGAGCAGGAAAAATCTAGTTATTCATAATATGCCTCTGTTTATCCCCTATCTTTTGCCAAAAACACGCAAAATTCTCTTGATGGACATCGGAGAAACAGATTGAGAATAAGGTCCCTTCTGGGAAAAAGCGTGTGGGATTAGATGTTCTGGACTGTGTGTGAGTACAGTGGGACTGGTTTTTCATCTGCGTCTCTCATCACATGGGCCGTTTTGGATCCAGATGGGCAGCGAAACGTTCTCTGTAGGAACATCTAAACGGCGGAACGGGCCGTGACCTTGCAGTGGGGAAAGATGTAGTCATCGCAGCCGAATTGAAAACACTTTTGTTGGCGCTCAAAGTCGGAAAACGTGGCGAAACAATCTAGCATATAAACACCACACGGTTTTTCATGTAAACAGCCAAGAATTGCTGGATGCGGCTGTTGTTTTGAACAGAACTCACCTTCCAGAAGTTGTCCACCTTGCCGTAAACAAGCGATTGGTTTTGCCGTTTGATGTCGTCGATGTGCCTGACGTCGCTGGCGTTCAGGTGCTGCTCCACCACGAAGCCCAGGAAGCTGTTATCTGGAGTGTGAGCTGCGGGGAAAACACAACGACCAATCAGACGAGGGCAGAGACATCCAGCCAACCAACATCAACATAAGATATCCACCTTCAAGTTAATTGAACTTGGAAAATATAACTTCTGCCAGTGTATGAAAAGCAATTTAAATGAACAATATGTTGAAGAAAAAATATATATAATTCACAGTTAAAAATTGCTTCTCACATAATACAATAATTGAAATTCAAATCAATATCTTATGCATTAGTTATTAACTCTTGCAATAAGCAGGATAATACACTGTCAAATAGTCATTATTATAAAATAAGAAAGTCTGACTGTATTATTCCTTTCGTAATATATCTATGGTTAATTATTAAAGCAAGAACAAATAATTGTTTGTAAATATGAACATAAATGTATTAAAATTGCAAAAAACTGAAAATCACAACAGGCAAAAATCAAAATTTAAAAAAAAAAAAAAAAATGTAATTCTGGGGCCTGTCACATTTTAAAAATTATACTTAAAAAAATTAAAAATAAATAAAATAAAATAAAATAAAATAAAATAAAATAATCAAGGTGCATTAATGTTTACAATTTTGGCTGTTATTTAGCCTTAATTATTTAGTTTCAACTCAAATTTTACTTTAAGTGTAAAAATATATTAACATTTTTGATAAAAAGCTTAAAATAACAAATGTTAGGATGTGACAAAATGACATAAAATGTATTAAATTACAAAATGTGTATATAAATAAATATATAAATATGTGTATAAAAATGTGTATATAAATATAAATAAATAAATAACATAAAAAAAAAAAAAATCTGGACAAGATGTTTTAAATGTTACACATTTATAAAATGTTTTACAAGACTTTTTAGCCCAAAAAAGTTATTTTTATATAATTTTATAAAAATATAAATTTTTGTACATTGACTAACAGTTTTGGCAGTTTTATCAATTATTAGGGTTCCTAATCATTTTAGTTTTTAAGTTTTTATAAAAAAACTGTCAAGTTGGGGAAAGATGTTAAAAAAAAGTTATAAATTATATATTTATCAAAAAAAAAATTAATTTTTTTTTGTACATTTAACAAACTATTGATGTTTCTGTAATTACTAAGTTTCATAACTGCTTTGGTTCGTAAAAAAAATAACTTGTAACAAAAAAATGTCAAGTTGAGGCAAGATGTCACATGATTTAAATGACTTTCATAAAAATATGTTAAATTACTAAATTTGTAAGCTAGAAAAAAAAAGTTAATTACATAAATATATTACATTTTGGTACATTACTCATTACAAGTTTTACTATTCATTAGTAATTTTCATAAATCCTTTTGTTTCAAAATTTTGATAAACTAACTAGTCTTTTTAATGGCAGGTTCCAGTGTGACAACTTGCCCCATATAATGTTACAACAATCTCTACCTTTTATATATATATATATATTTAAATTAAAGACATTTTTTCTATAAAGAAATAATAAAAATAAAAAATACAACATTATTAACCAAACACAAAGGATAAACACAAAAACAAATAATGCAATAATAAACATTTTCAAAATTCTAAACATTATAGCTTGTTAAACACTGTAAAAATCTCTGATCTAGCACAGCACATCAGGACGGGAGCGCCAGAGGGAAGATGTTCAGATTAATTGTGTACGAGAAAGATCCGTGTGGGTGTCCACATTGCCAAGCGAGGAGCTGTTACCATGACAACGGTAGTCCAAGAGGTCGCCAGGGTAACAAGGCTTGGCAGAGATACACCTGAACGCCATCTGTCCGAAAAATTCAATCCTCAGATTAAGATTTCTTCTTTACACGCATGCACCTCTCAAACGCGTGCGTACGTGTGTGTGTGTGTGTGTGTGTGTGTGTATATACATGGTCTGTGGTTATTGCCTGCGGGAGCAGCTGGAGCGTGTTGTCACGGCTACCCGTCAATTCCAATGAGAGCGCAGGATGGAATTTAAAGCCCAGGCGGCCCATAATGCAATTTGCCCAATTTTGCAGAAATCATAAATGGTGTTTAAATGGAATACGGGCCTCTTGCTCTCCTCCTCACCATATATACTGTAAATAGTGCAAATATGGCTCTACGAGAACACACACACATATATATATCAACTTGTACATTCACTCACACACGCTTACATATGCACACTGACAATCGCACACTCACACACCACATGCACATGTGCCCGCACACACTTACGGACTCATGCACACACATTCACTCGCACACTCATGCGCACACTCACACATGATCACACACACATACGCTAACACTCACTCACTCAAACACGCTTACACTCACATATTTGCACACTCATGCACTCACGCGCACACTTGTTTTCATTCTTGCTCACACTCACATGCACGTGTACACTAACTCATGCACACACTCACATAGACGCTAACACTCATTCACAAATGCTCACACTCACATGCATGCACACATGCGCACACACACGCTCACTCCCACATGCACATTAACACACATGCACACACTGACAGACTGACACCCGTTCACTCACTCACACATGCTCACACTCACGTGCATGCACACACGCTCACTCCCACATGCACATTCACACACATGCACACACACGTGTGCACTAACTCACGTAGTCACGCACACACTCACACACTCAAACACACACATATGCTAACCCTCACTCACACACATGCTAACACTTAATCAAACACGCTCACACTCTTGCACACCTCACTCATACATGCTCACAATCAAATACTCGCACACATGCAAACACACTCACTCACACACGCACCACTCGCACACTCACCTGCACACTTATTCACTCATGCATAACTCATGCACACACTCATGAGCATGCACACACACACGCTCACTCACACATGCACATTCACACACTCATACTCGCACACTTACTTTCACTCACACGCACATGCTTACACGTGTGCACTAACACATGCAGTCTCACACACACACAAACACATACATACGCTAACACTCACACACATGCATACACGCTCACACTCTTGCACACACTCGCACGTTCACGCACATTCACTCATGCACCACGTGCACACTCATGCGCACACTTGTTCACACTCACGAGCATGCGAACACACAAGCACGTGTGCACTAACTCATGCACACACTCACGATCATGCACACACACGCTCACTCACACGTGCACATTCACACACTCACATACTCGCACACTCACGTTCACTCACTCACATGCACACTTATGCAATAACTCATGCAGTCACACACACTCACAAACACACACATACAGTATGTACATTCGCACGCATATTCACACACGTCACTCACATATACTCGCACACTCACGTTCACTCACGCTTACACGTGTGCACATGCAGTCACACACATACACACAACCACTTTCACACACACATGCATACACGCTCACACTCACGCACACATACGCTAACACTCATTCAAACACGCTCACACACACTCGCACACCTCACACACGCATGTTCATTCACGCACCACTCGCACACTCATGTGCACACTTGTTCACACTCATGCTCACACATGCACGTGTGCACTAACTCATGCACACACTCACGAGCATACACATTCACACACTCACATACTCGCACGTTCACTCACTCACGCGCACTTATGCAATAACTCATGCAGTCACACACACTCACACAAACACACACATACAATAACACTCACACGCACACTCACGCACACACATACGCCAATACTCACTCAAACATGCTCACACTCTTGCACACACTTGCACTTGTTCACAATCAGATACTCGCACACATGCACACACTCACGTTCACTCACGCACCGCTCGCACTCAGCGCACACTTGTTCACACTCATGCTCACTCACGTGCGTGCACGCATGTTGTGTTTACATGTTTTATGGGGACATTCCATAGGCGTAATGGTTTTTATACTGTACAAACCCTATTTTCTATCGCCCTACACCTACCCTACACCTAAACCTAGCCCTCACAGGAGACTGTGCACACTTTTGCTTTCTCAAAAAAACTCATTCTGCATGATTTATAAGCCTGTTTCCTCATGGGGACCTCACAAATGTCCCCACAAGGTCAAAATTTACTAGTATTACTATCCTTGTGGGGACATTTGGTCCCCATAACGTGATAAATACCAGGTGCACTAACACATGCACACACTCACACATGCTCACTCACATACACACACACACGCATACACACACACTCACAAGCACACACACAGGCACATACACACACACACACACATATTACAGTCTCACACCAGCAATCAACACCATTACAATTATCGGTGTGAACAAAGACAGAACATTCTTTTTGGAATTCCATAATTCCAATTGTGCTTCCATAAAGTCGCACAAGATTCTCTAATGTGTCTTTCTGCAATTTTTGCACCAAAAAAGAGGAAGGTTTTTGACTGAGTTGCAAAGGACA
Organism: Labeo catla; assembly: GCA_012976165.1. Classification (NCBI taxonomy): domain Eukaryota; kingdom Metazoa; phylum Chordata; class Actinopteri; order Cypriniformes; family Cyprinidae; genus Labeo; species Labeo catla. Next base: position 117,369 of record VONZ01001280.1, on the reverse strand, counting down.
CGTCTAGACCTCACATGCTGTACATGCACTCGTCGCCCTTCAGAAGAGTGCTTCACAACATGACGCAGCAACAACATGCAGAACTGCTGAGAAGACAAATTACGCAGTTTGCAGGTGGCGTCACAGAGATGTTGTCAGTAATTAGCAGGAATGTGGGAGTTTGTGTGTGTCAGAGAGAATTCTTATTAAATCTAGTAGAGGAAGTAGAGGAGCGGAAAGAATGAAACCTCAGCATATCACTCACACACACACACACACACACACACAGACGTCTCACTGCAGCGGCTTTCATCTGCGATAGACATCTTATCCTGATGAGTTTTACACACTAATGTGTTTTGTTGAAGTGCAGATTAGTTTCTGAAGGACAAAGCTTTATTCTTACACGAAAATTAAAGGATAAAATGATCTCAGGACAAAGTGTGCTGCACTGAAATCAGCAACAGATTAAACATGAACCATTTCTCAAGAGGCCCTCCCCACATAAAAAAAAATATTTGAATTAAAAAAAAAGTATATTATATATATAATATATCCACACATTTAAATAATTATATAAATGCACTACTACTATGACTATTACTATTATTAGACAATGTATTGTTTATACTATATGACTATATGTGACCCTGGACCACAAAACCAGTTATAAGTAGATCGGGTACATTTACAGTAATAAACAAAACTACATTGTATGGGTCAAAATGCCAAAAATCATTAGGAAATTAAGTAAAGATCATGTTCCATGAAGAAATTTTGTGAATTTCCTACAATAAATATATCAAAACTTAATTTTTGATTAGTAATATGCATTGCTAAGAACTTCATTTGGACAACTTTAAAGGCAATTTTCTCAATATTTTGATTTTTTTGTACCCTCAGATTCCAGTTTTTAAGTAGTTGTATCTCAGCCAAATATTGCCCTATTCTAACAAACCATACATCAATGGAAAGCTTATTTAGTCAGTTTTCAGATTAATTGTAATGTATTAATCTCAATTTAATAAAATTGACCCTTTGAGTGGTTTTGTGGTCCATGGTCACATATGCACAATATATATTTTATTATTTTTATAACCTATTAGCATCGAAATGACTTATAATAAAAGTTGAATAACACACGCACACACACATTATTATATTATTATATGTTAAATATTCCCCATTTTTATTTATATAATAATAATTATTATTTACTTGTATTAAAAAATTAATAATATGCATATAAATAACATACACACACACTTTATTATATATTATATATTTGCCTTTTTCTATTCATTATTTACAAGTTTATTATTATGTTAATTATAATTTCATTATAATTATAATATTAATGTTTATTATAATTCACATTATATGTATTGTATATATATATATATATATATACACACATATGCATTAAAATATACATTATTTGTGCATTTGTATAAAATTACAGTTCAATTATATAAATCTAATTACAAACTTATTACATTACATTTATTATACCATAATTACACTATATTTTATATAATTTGATATAAACAATGATTTTTATCCACTGTGTCTGTGTATATATATATATATATATATATATATATATATATAAATATAAAATAATTACACATTATATGTGCATTAAAATAATAGTTTACTCATTTATATTTTTATATTTTTCTCAATAATTATTATTCATTTTTTTATTATTTTATTATCATTTAAATTGTTTATATAACTTATTTTTTATATATATATATATATATATATATATATATATATGTACACATACATACATACACACACACATTATTTACTTATATATTATTACAAATTACGTATTTTTATCCACTCACAAACAAAATATATATATATATATATATATATATATATATATCCACATATCAGTTATCATTTTTTCTGTTCGGCATATGGTAAACTGTCTTGTAATTAATAATTCACCGGCATAACCAGATGCCTGTGAAAAAACAGTCTGCGACAGCAGCTCTTAATTACAAGAACGCTACAGGAGAAGTGTTTTTAAGTGACTGACCCCTCCACTGACTCTGACTTTAATTATTCATACCTTATGCATAAACACATGAATATTTATACACATTTTACACATAGTCCTCTAAGCAGCCAAGGGCGTTTTACTTTCATTTACGAAAAGTATCCGTCGTGAAGTGGCGTAAAAGAGGAAGTGTCATGCAAATGATAGGAAATCGATTGGTTTGCATGTCTGCAAAGCCCTCTGTGCATTGTGCTCTTGTGTTTACGAGTGTGTAAAGGTATGCGTGACATTTTCAGCCGCGGTTTCGCTCGAGAAAACTTTCCACCAAACCCACAATGACGTCGTCTTAATCTAGCAAACCTCAGAAAGCGATACAAAAGAAATCAAATGGAAACTGAATAATTCCTGCATCACAATGGTGTACCGAAAGCGACTTCCTCCCTCGGTCTTGCGGCGCGCCGGCGATTCGCTCATCTGATACGTGTGGGAAGCGTCACGAACAATAGCCGCACCACGGTGGACGTTTAGGAGTAAAAGAAACGGGAGCACGTCATTCTAACCTGTCATACAGACAATATATGAGGTCAACAGAGAGCAATGTGATGTTTATCAAAGTGCAATGAGATACTGCAGTGCATTGTGGGATGTGTCGAGGGGACGGCGGGATAAAGGGCTTTGACTGGCAGTGTTAAGAATGGAGGGCATAGACACGCGTGCGCTCGCATCTGATGCAATCGACTCGTAATATTTGAGGAGCAGGGTTTCCGAATGGCTGGATTTGGCGAGTGCGAGTGAATCTGGAGTTGACAGACGGACAGGTAGGTTTGTGTTAGTCTGCTGTCAGCGCTCGTGTTCTCACAAATGCCTGTGGACACGAGGCGAGGTCAATTACACACACCTGTCAAGGGGCCGTCTTCAAATCAAGCTCCAGGAGATCAGATACACAACACCACACACACACACACACGCTATCAAATATGCAACTGAACCTGTCAAGAACATGTACAGCTTATATTCAACTTTAAAATTGCCTAAAGAATTCCTAAAAATGTTGTTACTGTAATCCAAAACAATGATATATTTTTTCAATTGTAAAGTATTTATACATCAAGCCGTACTGTCGTTAATTTATGTTGACTTCAATAAAAAACATATAGGAAAATTGATAGTTCTTCCTATTACTAAAATATTTTTATGACTGAGATTTACTTTAGAATTGTTGTCGTTTAAAAAATTACTAAAAATAAAAAAGTATATTATAAATTCTTCATAAATTTCTGTACACACAAAGGTTATAAATTTGTTTTAAAACAAGATAAAATATTTATTAATACATGTCAAAATTCATATATTTATTTTTACATACATACACACACACACATACATACATACATATATATATATATATATATATATATTTATTATTTTTCTTTATTATTGTTATATTAGTTATTTATTCATTCATTCATTTATTTATTTTTATTTAATTTCAGTATTTTTTAAGAATTATAAAAATATGAAAATGAAAATACGGGGGGATGAGCTTAATTGTCATTTAAGAAGAATGAATGAATAAATGAATGAATTAATTGAGAATAAAAAAAATAATAATACATTTTTAATATTTTAAATATAAAGTGTAAATGTAAAATGTATTTATTTATTCATTTATTTTATTTCAGTATTATTACAGAATTATAAAAAAAATTTAAGAATTATAAAAATATGACAATGAAAATATGGAGGGAAAATAAGCTTAATTGTCATGAAAAAGTACTGAAATAAATAAAGAAAAAAAAAATATATATATATATTTTAATATTTTAAATCTAAAGTTACCTATTTAATAATTTATTTGTTTGTTTTATTTCAGTATTTTTAAACAATTCTAAAAAAAAAAAAAAAATGAGAATGAAAATATGGAGGGTAAATGTATATATATATATATATATATTTGTTTGTTTGTTTGTTTTTTTTACAAAATATATAATAATATATATATAAATTAATTAATAATAATACATTATATAAATTAATTAATTAGAGACGCTTTTCATTATTAAAATTTGATGAAACCATTACAATGAAATCAAGAAAAAAAAAAAAGGTAAAAAGTATAGTACAAAAAAATTGTTTCACTTAAATATGCCATTTTTGCATTGCTGATAAATGGTGTAAACTTCATGATTTCAATTAATTAGACATGTTTTGATTAAAATTTTTTATGTAACCTGTCTAGAAAAATTTAAATGGAAAAAAATGGAATCCAGAATAATTTAAAAAAAAAAAAAATATATATATATATATATATATTTTTTTTTTTTTTCCCTCATAATATGACTTTTTCGACTTAAGTTTTACTTTAGATTCTTTTGGAATTGAAACAGTGTCTGAAATGTAAAGAAAGTACAATAAATAAATGCTACACTGCCCTATTTTTTTATATTTTCTCTTTTCTGTGGCCAATTAATATGATTTAATAATAATCCTGAGCAGTTTTGTGAGATTCAGCCCTTAGTTTAGAGACGCTACGCTCCAGAAAGAGTTGAAACGTTTGTTTTGTCGACACAAATCTCTGTGAAAGCAATCTCTGCTCTCAAACAAGCTTAATCAGAAATAAGAGCAGTTCTGCTTGGAAAGTCTCGAGTTTTATGAGAATGTCAAAGTCTGTCGGTAAACAAAAGAGCTATTCAGAGGCCGAGCCGATCGGAGACGCCACCCAAAACCCCCGGAACCCCGACACGGCCTGGATAAAGTTTCCATGTCCAAAGGGTAAAATGGAAAGGTTAAACACACACAAACATACAAAAAGCCTCTGTCACAGAGACTTACGAAACATGGTGTTGAACTGCTGGGGGTTCAGGTTCCACTTGCCCCACGGAGTTTTGTGACCTTTCGACTGGGCGTAGTGGGCGTGGTTAAACTCCGGCTCCGTCCCGAACGAGTCTAGGACCCTCAGCATGCACCTAAAACACACGTTCAGAGCTTGAGTGTGGGCAGAGCAGCAGCGCACAAGCTAGTGACATAGTGCTGGTGCCTGTTAATTATTATATTTCTAAAATAAATAAACATGCTGCCTAGCGTTTGTGTGGAAAATATAAAATCAAGCTTGATTGTCTTTTTTTAAAGAAAATTGCAAAAAAAAAAAAAAAATTACATTATGCTAGTAAGAAATTGAAATAATAACCATAATGTGTTTAAATCTGCGTTTTTTTCCATGACAAGCAAAAGTTTTGACTGAAAACCTGACATTGGGTCGAAAAGTGTCACTTATGGTTTAAAAAAAAAATTGTTAAAAATACTATAGTACAGTATTTTTCTTATTTTAATTATGAATTTGACAAGCACTAATACAAGAAAAGACTTAAGTCAAAATTGAAATGTAACATTAGTAATAGCAATAAAAATAAAAATTATTATTATTAGTATTATTACTAATTATATTATTATTATTAGTTTTATTATTATACATTTTGGGAGTTTTTTAGTGACAATTAATCACATTTTTCCAATAAAAACTTTACTTTTGATGGAAAAATGTGGTACTTTTGATTTTTTTATTTATTCATTTTTTGTTTGTTTGTTATTTAAATACTGCAATAAAAAAAGTATTATGTTTTTTTTTTTTTTTTACTTTTACTTTTGAATCTTTTGTAATCAAAACATGAAATAAAAATAATTTAATACTGTACTACAATATTTTTCTTACTTTTCTGTGGTGAAATACCATCACTAACATAAGAAAAACAGTCAAAATGTAATAATGATATTACTAATAGCAATAATAATAATAATAATAATAATAATAATAATAATGATTATTATTATGTGCATTTTGGCTTTTTTTTTTTAATGACAATTAATCACATTTTTCCAACAAAAACTTTACTTTGGATGAAAAAAAAAACTGGTACTTTGATTTTATGTTTTATTTTTCTCTTGGTATTTTTTTTTTTTTAATTACTGAAATAAAAAAAACAAAGGCTATAATACATTTTTTTGTACTTTTGAAATTTTATAATTAAAACACAAAATACACATAATTTAATATTGTAATACATTATTTTACTTTTCTGTGGTGAAATACCATCACTAATACAAGAAACAATAAGTCAAAATTGAATATTATTATTATTATTAATAGAAATAATAATAATAATAATAATAAATTATTATTATTGCTATTATATTACATTGTTATTATTATTAATAAGTTATTAATTATATTATTATTATTATTTGCATTTTGGGATTTCTTAAGCACATTTTCCCAACAAAAAACTACTTTCGATACTTTTTTTTGTTGGTAGTTTTTTTTTTTTAATTGCTGAAATTTAAAAAAAAAAATACTATAATACATGTTTAACTTATTTTAATAATATGACTTTAGTTAAAATCAGAATTTCAGTTAAAACTTCATAATTTTTGTAGTTTTTAAAAATGACTAAAATTAAAACATAATTATGAAAAATTTCAGACGTTGATGAATCTGTACACACAGGGGTTATAAATTTGGCATCCGAAACAAGAAAAATTATTGACAATTATTCTATTTTGTATTTTTTTTTGTTAATTATTTTTGGAACAATTTGGCAAATTTTTATATAAAGAGGTTATAAATGTGACTGCAGTAAACTAAGACGGTTTCTAACACTAGAGGAAGTTATTCATTAGCAAACAGATTATATCAGGTCAGACGACCCTGATTACTCGATAAACCAAATCTTGGCTGGAATAACAGCTCGGATTCACAGCGGATGGGATCGACCTCAAGGAGAGTCTGAAGATGAAGATAAAATCAGGAGATCAGGTTCAGACTCATTTCAAACGGCTTACGCGCTCAATAACGCCTCAGTGTCGCGTTTCTCAACCGAGCTGAAGAAACTGTGTCAGAGAAAGGTCACGGCCACGTCCGGATGGGTGTTAACGAAATACTTCACACTAAACCACAAACGTGAGGTGGACTTACTGATAATGGACCCAGGACGGGCCCAGAGTCTTCTTGAACTGAGCCAGACCCACAATGTCTATGTAGATGAGCTCCACAATTTTATCACCCTTTGTCGGGCAGCTGGACTTGTTGCCCATGACCTTCTTCATGATCCTGGAGAGACAGAATTGAATTAGATGGCAGTGAAAGGAACTGAATTGAGTATTGAGGACAGAGACGGGGTCAGAGACTCACTCCTTGAGCTCGGCGAGAGACGCGGAGATGCGGATGTCGTGTCCGAGCAGATACAGCGTGGTGATCAGGTCACTCCACTGAACCAGCTCACCCAGAGGACCGCCGCTGAACGCGTTCTCCGCGATCTTAAAACCAGACTCCTTCGTCAGGAGACCCAGGTGCACAAGGATCTAAAATAAAAAAAAAATAAC